>PVJA010015906.1:0-44517 GCA_004027025.1 Myocastor coypus | reverse complement strand
GGAGACTTGGGATTTGGACTTTTCAGCAATGCTGAGACTATTGGGACTTTGGCAACTCTTCCAGATGGACTAAAATGTTTTTTGTAAAAAGGGATATGTATGAGACTTTGGGGGTCCAGGGGCAGAATGTTATGGTTTATGTCTAGTTGTCCCCCCAAAGCCTCATGGAGTCATTGGCCGGGGACTTCTAGAGTTTGAGACTTGATCCATGATCCCTGGGATTACAGGATTTAGTACTGATGGGATTATGGGCGGAAGTACTTCTGGGATTATGGGTATAGCTTAGGGTGGGAGCTAAGGCGGAGAGCCTGAATGTAATATAAAGAGAGACAGAGAGACAGACTGTAGCTCGAGCTGGTGCTGCTGCTCTGCTGCCGTGTTGGTTGGCTGCCTCTGCCACCATTTTGCTGCTGTTCTGCTGCCTTGAACTGGATGCTCTCCACTGTGCTCCACTCAGCCTTGGGCCAACCAAATATGGACTGAAACCTCCACAAACTGTGAGCTAAATAAACCTTTCCTTCCTTCATCTTGAGTGTCAGGTATTTGTCTCAGCAACGAGTAAAAGGTAACTAAGACACCACCAAATAGGGCAAACAATTAAACACAGGAGAAAAGAGATATACAACAGCAGTCTTTCAATTATTCTTTTGTACACAGCAGCAAAATTATTTCCATCAGCATATTCTACAAATGCGCTTCTCCTACAGGTCATGATTCTGTCCTGGTCGATAGGGTGGATGTCAAGGAAATAGCAGTAGGTCAGTCCCACAAGTGACACCTGGCCACCAGTAAGCATCATGGACACTGTCCAGGTCCATGACATACTAGAACTTTGTGTGATATACTATCCCCAATCTGTTAGATGTTCTGGTCATATATTTGCCATTCCAGTATTTATGTTATGTTTCATTCTTAGTAATTCCTTACTACCATGAAAACCTTTTCTTAGTTGATATTTTTGTATATATTATCTGATTCACATACAATGCAAGTATTCTGAATTGATTACAAATTCATACATATGATACACAACATTCTGGCCTCTTAGCTGGACTCATGTTTTAACTTCAATTTTGGAATATTGTTTTGAAATTTTAAATTTATTTTTGAGAAGGATTTTTTGGGGGGCTTTCAGGTTAGCTCAGATTCATTAATATTTAATTAATTTCCTGAATATTGTTTAATTATAATTTTTGTTTTATGATTCATACTGTATCTTTGACTTATAATCTACCTATAGGACATGGTATGATATTTTCTCCTAGTATTGGAAACTTTAAAAAGGAAAAATATATGTGTGTATTACACAGGAGAGTTAGGATAGATATATAGCTACTTTCTCTTAGTTTATTGAGAATAAAAGTTTGTACTAATATTGGTTAAACAGGGTATCAGGTCTGCATCTTGTCCTCTGAATAACTACTATGAAGACAACAATATACAATGTATTAATTACTATAACCATCCTACTAACTTGTTTTGAAACGGTTCCACTGCTATTTTATCTTTTCTCTCATTGAAATGAATAAAAATAAAATAAAATTGTTTAGAGAAAGATATCATATCTACATCTTGTCCTCTGGATAACTACTATGAAGACAACAATATGTGATTTGGCAATTATTGTAACTATCCTACTAATCTGTTTTGAACCCATTTCATTGCTATTTTATCTTTTTTTCTCATTAAAATAAATTTCTAAAAAATTTCCTATGATCAATGTGGTCACTATAGACAACTAAATGGTACCAAGAAAATAAAGAATAAAAAATAAAGAAATTATAGCCAAGTTCACACCTGTTATCATAGTACATTTTTTTTATTCGGCCAGCTCAGCCTGCCCTGGGGGTGGAGCTGGCACAGCATGTGGTGCCAGAGATCAAACTGCAGTCCCTGCGGTTGCCTAAGATGAGCCACGCCCCCTTCAATTGCCTAAACTGAGCCACGCCCCCTGAGGTTGCCTATGATGAGCCACGCCCCCTTCGGTTGCCTAAGCTGAGCCACGT
Source organism: Myocastor coypus (assembly GCA_004027025.1). Taxonomy (NCBI): domain Eukaryota; kingdom Metazoa; phylum Chordata; class Mammalia; order Rodentia; family Myocastoridae; genus Myocastor; species Myocastor coypus. Next base: position 42,511 of record PVJA010015906.1, on the reverse strand, counting down.
CCCTTGCGGTTGCCTAAGCTTGCCAAAGCAGGCACATTACATCGCTGAGCCATCTCACCAGCCCAACAACTCTCTCTTTCCTTGGGAAATCGTCTTGATCGGGGCAGTGCATCTCACCTATGATGTACTGCATAATAATGAGTTAAAGCTATGTGACTGGCTTGAAGTTAACACGTAAAATCACAATGATGTATTTCAGATGCAGTATAAAATCTGAACCCAAGTACTGCGGGAAAGCCTAGCTGTTTCTTAGGACATGAAATCATTAAAGCACTTACTGTCAGGCTTCTGGGCAGCCAAGGTGGAAGTCCCAGCGTACTACTGATGGCTGCCCAAATTAAAATAATTTCTTCAGGTCTGGAATATTTTTAGACTTTTAAATGAATTTTAAAAAAGAACACAGTTTAGGAAAACTGCTACATGTTTCCTCTTCTCTTTCCTACCATGCGTTCCAAACTAATAAATACATACCATAAAGATGTCTGTTTGTAAAATACCAACATTTGTGGAAAAGATAGATATGACTTGCAAATTAAAATGTTAGAAAACTCTTCCAATAATAATAATATGCCTGTCAAAATCCATTTTTTAAATTTCATAGTTTTAACTAAGAACACTGAAGGTGAGACCTGAAAACTGAGTGTATTCTTGAAAATCTGGCAGCCAAAACATTTATACAGAAGCAACTTAGCAAGAATATTTCATTTTTATACTGGCTCCATGGACCAAGTAGTAGCCTGGCACAAACAGCAGTGATACCAACTCTCAGAATTAGGACCATGTCCTGGCTAGAAGTCAATACTCAACAGATTCTGATGTAGCATAAATCAGACAGCACCAATCAAGCACTGGGGACAGGTTAGATTCTCTAGCTGTAGGCGTCGCACTGAATCACATGGTGCCGCTGGGGACTTAGCAATAAGCACAAGACAGAGCCACATTAGGAAGAAAGAATAAAAAAACCAAAGCAGACAGAAATAATAGAGCTCAAAAATTAAACAAGGGCATATGTGAGTAAACATACCAATTATCTTCCTTATTATTATTAGATCAATCCTGAACCCATGGGAATTTTTCTTTGAGGTATTTATTTATTTATTTATTATTTTTTGAACTACACAGGTTCAGGCTGACCTTGAGCTCACTTTGTAGTCTAGGCTGATCTCAAACTCGCAACAACCCTCCTGCCTCAGCCTCCCAAGGGCTGGGGTTAGCATTTCTTTATTTGAAGCTAACCATAGCCATTATTCACTCTCCTTTTACTCTTGTGTCTCACATTTCTATCCTTACAACTTGAAGTTCGTGAGAATGAAAAAGTATTACTTAATAGTTTATGTTTTACACGACAAAGAAACTTGCTGCCAGAAATGTTTGAGAATACTAAAAGCTAAAATTAAAAACAAGGGCTGGCCAGATAGCTCAGCGGACTAAAGCGCCTGCTTAGGCAGAGCGCAGCAACCCCAGTTCAATCTGCTGTGCCAGCCCCACACCTGGGGTGCACTGAGACTGCGAATGAGACTGAGCACGTGTCTATAATCCCTGCCCTCGGGAGGCTGAAAACAGGAGAATCACTACGAGTCCAATCTGTGTATTCAGACCCTGTAGACCCTGCACTAAATACATTAGAAAATTAAATTAAAAACAAATTCCAACATGTTGTTCTAGGGCCGTTACCTTTACTTTACATTTATATATTCATTGTATTTGTCCAAATTTGGAGTATTAGCACAGACTATGCGATACTCTCTTTTCACATAGCACTATGTAGTGAAAGCTTTCATTCAAAAGACAAACATTGGTATTAAACTCAGTCCCTGAACATACACTGAACAAATTATCCCCATAGTATATAAATTTATTTTGTTGTAGCCACCAGTAAAGTATTATATTTTTAAGTATTTGTGTGTGAAATATAGCACATTTGTATGATATCTACTTGGCTGGGCAGATAGCTCAGCAGTCTTAAGCACCTGCCTGGCAAGCACAAGGTCCTGGGTTCAACCCCTAGTACCACATGCCTTGACTTCATCACGCTGACCACCAAAACCAGGCATGGTGGTGCATGCCTCTAATCCCAGAACTGGGGAGGCTGAGATAGGAGGATCATTGTGAGTACAAGCTCCATAGCAAGAACTTTCAATAAATAAAAAGATTTTTTAAATAGATTATCAATATTTTTGAACTTACTTTCTTTCTTTCTTTCTTTCTTTCTTTCTTTCTTTCTTTCTTTCTTTCTTTCTTTATATTATGGCCAGTTCAGCCTGTCCTGGGGGAGGGCTGGCACAGCATGTGGTGCTGGGGATTGAACTGTAGTCCCTATGGTTGCCTAAGCAGGTGCTTTAGACCACTGAGTATCTCGCCAGCCCCTAGATTATTAACATCTGCTGTGTATGTATAAAATAGCACAAAAATTTATCAAGAATCATTCATTTGGGGCCCGGCAGGATGGCTCAGTGGTCTAAAGCACTTGCTTAGGAAAGCTTAGGCGGCTTCAGGGACCGCGGTTCGATCCCCGGCACCACATGCTGCGCCAGCGCTGCCCTGAGGGCAGGCTGAGCCAGCCATAAAAATAAATAAATAAACAAACAAAAGTTATGAAACAAGAAAAAAATAAATAAAAAATAAAATTCTTAGCCGGGCGTGGTGGCACACACCTGTAATTCCAGCACTTGGGAGGCTGAGGCAGGAGGATTGGTGCGAGTTAGAGACCAGCCTGGGCTACAAAAGTGAGCTCAAGGCCAGCTTCAACTGCATAGCAAGACCCTGTCTCAAAAAGACAAATAAATAAATAAATAAATAAATAAATAAATAAATAAATAAATAAACAAACAAACAAACAAACAAATAAAATTCTTTAAAAAAAAGAATCATTCATTTATATTTTTCTGATATTATTCAATTCTTTAATTATATGTTATCTCTTAAAAATTATTCTTTGCACTATTCTTTTTTTTTTTTTTTTTTTTCAGTAGCAGGGATTGAACTCAGGACCTTATGCTTGTCAGGCAAGCACTTATTCCACTGATCTATCTCCCTAGCCCTAAAAATTATTCTGACATAAAAGTGATATATCTCAGTGGGGTATCATGTGATGTTTTGATACATGTATGTACTGTGCAATGTCTACTCTAGGTCAACCAAACCCGTCTCCTGAAACACTTAGTATTTCTTTATGGTACAATCACTGAAAATTCCCCTTTCACCTTTTTCAGATATACCGCGCATTACTGCTCCCCACTGTTATGGTTTATGTGTAGTTGTCCCCCCAAAACCTCATGCAGTAATGGGGCAGGGACTTCTATAGATTGAGATTTGACTCATGAGTCACTGGGATCATGTGTTTTAGTACTGATCTGGAGTTTGAGACTTGATCCATGATCCCTGGGATTATGTGTTTTAAGTACTTCTGGGTTTATGGGTTTAGCCTAAGGCGAGTAAGCTGAGGCAGAAAGCCTGAATGTAATATAAAGAGGGACAGACTAAGCTGTTGTTGCTCTCTGCTCCCTTGGTTGGTTGTCTCTGTCACCATTTTGTTGCTGTTCCACCACCATGACCTGGATGCTCTCTGCCCTGTTCCACTCAGCCTGGGGCCAGCCGAATACGGACTGAAAGCTCCACAAACTGTGAGCTAAATAAACCTTTACTTCCTTCACCTTGAGTGTCAGGTATCTGTACCAGCAATGAATAAAAGTAACTAAGACACGGACAGTAACCCGATAATGCGATGGCACTAGAACTCCTTATGCTGGATGTTATTTCAAGAGTTGAATACCAAGTTAAATTCAAGTAATCTTTTATCCACCATCACGTGTTAAGACTTCATTAGCTTATTAACCACTTTTATTTCTTATTTGCAAACTGTCTTTGTCCATGTATCCTTACACATTTTATACACCGGACATTTCACATTTTCTTACTGACTCAGAGTGTTCTTTAAGCAGCCTGGCCTCACTCTGCACGGCTCATGCAGTCCCTGGGCTCAGCCTGCCGAGTGCCTGGGACTACACACAGGCACCACTGTGCCCAGAGCGCGTAGAAGTATGCTTATGCCCAGGAACCTCTAGGCCTCAGTGGAACTTCTTTCATTTAAAGGCCACAGAGATTTGGAGTCAAGCGACTCTGACTAGAAAGAAAGTAAAAACTAATTCTGTTTACATTTTCAGCGTTTCTCAGTAATGATATTCATGATGAAAGAAGAAAACATTTGGTGTTCGCATTTTGAAAACATCTAACTTCCATTTAAGCTCGCTCATAATGTTCTGGATAAGAAACTAAGCAGAAGTAGCCACGGTGGCTCACACTTGTCACCCCAGCCCCCAGGGAGCCCGAGGGGGCCCGAGGCAGCAGGGGAGCAGGTTCCCACCCAGCCTGAGTGACTTGGTCAGACCCTGCCTCAAAATGAAAACTAAGAAGGGCAAGGAAAGGCCCTGGTGGAGGGAGGGGGAAAGGAGCTGGGTGCGTCATGCTGCACACGGACCGGTCCCCTACAAAACACACACTGGTAAAAATTAAGAATTTAAAGAAGACAAATGCGTATGGTAACCAGAAAAACAGGAGTATCGCAGCTCACACAGGGGGCTGGGGTAGAAGCCCCAGGACTGTAAAGAGGAAAAACAAAAAACAAAAAAGAAACGGATTGGTGGTGCCGCTTGGCTGTAAAACTGGATAGACAGCCATAAAAGCAATGAGAGTAAACATTACTGCAGAAATTTTTCACTAAAAGAATTAAAAGAGTAAAATGTAACCATTACTAAAATAAGAAAACTAAGAGTTGTACCCAGTTAAATTCAAGTGCCCTTCTATCTGCCATCACGTGTCAAGACTTCAAAGAAGACCACAAAAGTTTTGGCTAGGATAAAATTCCAGAGCCACTAACATGTTTTGAACTCCAGTGACTCACACCAGAGTCACGGGTTGGAGTATTTCTATGCAGTCTCAGGAACAGAAAAGCTAATTAGGATCTCACACAGCCTCTATGTTTATTCTAAAATGTCAACCCTAACTCAATACAGGTCAACATGTGTGACTCAAATGAAATGTCACTGTTTAAGTTCTTCAGTCACTATAGTTAATTCAAACGCAGCAAGAAAACCCCGTGTGTGTGTGTGTGTGTGTGTGTGTGTGTGTGTGTGTGTGTGTGCACCCGCGAAAGCCAGAAAGAAAATAGGTTTAAGTTCAAATTTAAATTAAGTAGAATTAAGCCCTAAACTCTTAAGACTATGGCTGTCATCCTTCAGGCTGGCGGGATTCTTGCGCTATAGTAACTATACTAGATAGTGTTAGAAGTCCAGCATTTCACTTTCTGAAAAAGCCTAACCTTGGCATGCAAAGCTGGTACACTGGCGCCTGCTGGCAAAGCGCCCACCGGCCTCGCGCTTACCCAGGCCTCGTCTCCGTCGCTTCCTGCTTCGTCACCCTTGCTGTACTTTACTTCCCTCAGGGAAAGCTGTACCGCAGGCTTGGCACAGTTCGCACACTTTGAGTCCTCAGAATTGTGACTGCCACATCATAAGCGCTTACTAACTGGTGGGCTACATAAATATTCACGCAGAAACAAAAATCCTTTGTAAATCCGAGCAAACTGAATTTTCCACAACAGTGGTAAGGTCCCAAACTCCTCAAACCACTGGCTGTCCAGCCACCTGAGACCACCTATAATCTCAGTGCTGGGGGGCTGCAAACAGAAGGACCACTATGAGTCCGAGCTGCATGGTGAGACCCTGCACAAAATACATAAAATAAAATAAAATAATTATGTAATATAATAAGGAAAAGGAGAATGAAAATAATAACTTTTAGAAATCCAGGGGAAGACTCAAGGACCAAGGGAGAAATAGAAAATAAAGGATAAATTTTGTAAGATTTCTCAAGGAATTTACAGAGCAAGATCAAAATGCAAAAGCTAGTGCCATTTTTAAAGACTCACGTGTGTCCTACACAGTTACTATGCTTACCTCATTCTCCGTGCCCACGTCCAGAGTGATGGGCAGGCACTGCTGTGGGTTCACCCCTCCGCATGCCGTATACAAGGCCAGTTTACCCACAGGGATGCCCATCCCATTGCAGCCGAGGTCTCCCAGGCCAAGAATGCGCTCGCCATCAGTTACCACGACGGCCTACACACAAAGACAAGCAATGCATTAGCGGAGTCTTGCAAAGCGGGAATTGCAAATGTGCACAAAATTAGGCTCTCTTTTGTTCAGGTGACACACAGTAAACAGTCCATAAAGACCAGTTGAATAGATCTCTGATTCCATAAAATGAACCATGATATATGAAGAACTTTCCACAGCACCATGTACATTACTACTTCTTTAAAAATTATAGCCATTATCTCCACTATTACCTTTAGTATAAGATATGATTTAAAATAAGTACTTACAATTTTTTACTTCTTATACTTATAATTTTCATCAGTCTCAAAATCTTCTAAATCAGAACTTTTTATTTTGAACCATTTCTGACTGTATATCTATGTTAAACGTGTTTTGATCTTAATGTGAAAAACCAGAATATTTATTCTGTAAACTCTTTTCTTATCCAATGCTATTATTCCACTCTATAAATATACATATGTATATGGACATTTACATAGATGGTAATATAAAATTATGTCTTGAGGCACTGAATATTTTAGCTCAGTTATGCTTTATTGCAGCATACATTTGTAGTGTCATTTTGCAAATATTTCAACATTAGGCATAAGTTTAATACTGACAAAATTCTGAAGTTAAAAAATATTTTTCACATAGACATTCTCTTGCTTTTATGTATTTTACCTCCTACTTAAAAAAAAAAAGCCTATGTTTTCTATAAAATAATCAAGTCACAACAATAGGATTAATATCAAAAAAGACAACTACAATTTTATCAGTGATGTCTGAGTTCAGAAATCAAATCTCTACCCCACTATATAAAACATAATCTGGGCATTACTTGAACAGAAACCCTCACACAAAATATGCACAGGCCCTCTACAGGTCCTGCCCTGCCCTCCTCTGCCTGTCCCCAGCCCTACCCCTCCCTTGCAGCCCAGTGAAGGCAGAAGTCCTGCCTCTCCACCTGAGCCTTCTTTGACTGTGACTTATGTGAAGTCATTTCCTTGTTTAAATCTGACATGCTACTTTTTCAAGCCTGCATTCCTCTTTCTGACTTTCAAACCCTTTTACTATAATTTGATAATCTCCTATGTAAACCAGCTACATTCCATCACATTCCAATAATGATATTCTTTAGCTTTTAATGAAGCCAGCCCATTTCCTTATTGTCAAAGAACAGACCTCTCTCTCCCCTGTACCAGGCACCTACATTCATATGTTCCTTTCTTTTAAAAAGAAAAAAATCATTTATTTTTGGTACTGGCGTTTGAGTACAGGGTCTCCACACTGATCTACAATACTGGCCCTTTTATTTATAATTTTTTAATCATTCATTTATTTATTTATTTATTTATTTATTTATTTATTTATTTATTTGGTACAGGGTCTTGCTATGCTGCTCTGACTCATAGTAATCCTCCTCTCTCAGCCTCCCCAGAGCTGGCATTACAGGGGTGTACCACCACGCCTGGCCATATATACTTCTTACTATAGTATCTACTTCCCTTTCTAATTTGGACTTTAGCTTGGACTTAAATTCCAACTCTGCTAGAAAAGTTTTCTAACTACTCAAGCCTTCTCTGGATGAATGAAATGTGGCCCTTACAATGCAACACACAACCCATTATGTTCTATCTAACATGTGCTTCCAGGTACAAAATGAAAAGCATAATTTAGACTTCAGCATTTTGTAACAATCAAGAGCTACCACTTACTAGGTGCCTACTTTGTGCCACGCACTGTACTTGGCTTTGAAAACAATGGGCAAAGTTAAGAACTTCAGTGAGGACTCAATATATAAGAGTCTGAAGATGAAGCCAGACTATTAATAACATCAAACATACAGACCTCAGATAGTTGGAAGACCAAGCTGGATGACAGTTTACTAAATAACAGGAAAACAGGATACCATTTTGTCCACTGATGCAGTCACTCTTAAATCCTCTCTAGATTCTTGGTTAAGACATAAATCCCTTCTTAGACAGTCACGCATTTATGGCTTACACGGTTAACACGCTTTTAGAGTATCTGCACAGAACACGATCTGCGGATAGGAATTTAGTTGGTGGGAGAAAGAGGTGGAGAGCACAGGGCAGGTGAAGAAAAGGAAAAGCTGCAGAGAGCGGGAATGGTGACCAGTGCTTAGGTCACTAGCGTGAGCTCAGTGACCAAGTAAGCAAGTCTGGCCCCTCCTGCTTCAGGGGATCATTAAAATGAGTCAGGCTTCAGCAGTCAGGGCTGAGGCAGTGCTTCTGTTTCACTAAAAGACAGTGATTTATTCCTAATGGATACCCTAAAGCTGATGGGTACCCAGCAGGAAAAAGGGGACAAAGGAGAAAATGAAAGGTGGGTGAGGATCAGCTCATCTCCTTTAGACAAGGAAAATGGCAGAGCATGGTGCTTAAGCACCGGGCGTCTGACACCAGCTCTATGGCCCACGCTGTGCTTCCCAAGGACATGCGCCATGCATCTGGGCCTCACTGTATTACCACAACTACAGTGCAAGTGGCCCACTGAAGTGTCTGCCCCAGAAAGCCACTAAATGTCTGGTACTTAGTATTTTTTTCATTAGTGTCCTCACAGAGGGAAGACAAATGAGCTGTGTAGGACATAATGATGAAATGAAAGAATTAACAGATTCCTTTTGCCTCTTCTTTGTGGATGTATAAGCACAGCAGATATGATTACAGGGTCTGAGATAAAGAAATTCAAATGTTATACTGAAAACTGAAGAAATATTGGAAACAGTTGGTATTCTAAGTAGCTTTGGAATAAAATTAATTCACTCTGCAAACATAAAAGGAATCTAAATTAGGTGACATCCATGAGGTGAACACTATCTTGTAGGCATGAGAATTGTCACTACCATCTCAACTGGTTTATGAATCAGAGAAGGAAAAATACTGCCTCAGTGGAAAAACGTGGTAATGACTTACCTTAACAACATTTTCTGGCCATGCATTTAGAACTGAAGCAATATGCCCCCGATCATGGATACTAATAAAAAGACCTCTGGCAGGAAACAGAAAGAGAGAAATTGAATTTACTTCAGACTTGTCAAGCTGTCATCACCAATGAATTTTTCAAGGCCTTCCTCAAAGCCTTTGCACTGGGCCACATCCCTCGGCTCTTTTTCTGACACAGGGGCTGGCTAAGGTTTTAGGCTGCCCTGGATCACCTTGAACCTCCCTTTCTCCTGCCCTCAGCCACCACATCTGGCTGGGATTATAGGCTGTGCTGGGATTATAGGCGTGTGCCACCACATCTGGCTTCATTTACACTCTTTTATTGGATAACACATATAAAAGCATTTTGAAAACATTAGCATATATACAGAGGCATGTCCAGCATGCAGTCCACTTACTACATTCTTACAGTGGGAAGACAACAGAGATGATTAAATTACCCATATGCCGAATAGTTCTTTCGCGTGGCTTACCTGAACCACTGATTTGTGGCCCTAGTTGCTGTCTGCAACTCTGTCAAACTTTCGACAGGATTCTTTAACACTACCTGTCCTTTCTTTATGTCCTAGGAAAACTTGATGACTAACTTTAAATTAAATTTTAAATTAATTTTATTTTAACCATACAATGTAGGGTACACGTTAATTTACACTAGTAAATTAAGATACTAAAATTCAATGATTTCTTAGGAGGAATTTTTTTTTTTTTTTTTTTTTCATTACCAGGGATTGACCTGAGAACCTTGTGCTTGTCAGGCAAGCACTTATTCTACTGAGCTATCTCCCCAGCCCCTAATGATTTCTTTAAATGCCTTATCCTCACTTAAAAGCTTCGCTGTAGTATTGTTATATCTCAAAACAGAGAACCACAGGCAACAAAGGTACAGGTTCATGAGTTGTCATACACATCAATCTTAACACAGGGAATCTTCACAGCTACCTAAAAACCATTCACATTTTCCCCCTCAAAAACACACCTCTCTAGGAATAACTACTTCCCTGAGTTTTATGGTATCACTTAATAGTTTTTATTGCCCAAATCAGAAACTATCTCTCAGCCCTATCACTTAATTTACCCAGTAGAGTTGCCCAAAATCTTGAGTTTGTTACTTATACCCCTGAACTACAGATGAGCATGTTAATCTTTCCTTGTATTCCTTAGAAAATCTGAATTTGGATCTAGAAACTTAATCAGATTCATGTTCACTTTTGCACAAAACAATTCAGAAGGTGATAATACCTGCAAACACCGCAACCGGTATTTCTTTCTATGAGCGTAGCAGCCTCTGATGCTTATGTCTAACTGCACTAGCTCATCAGGTGCTACAAAATGGTAGCATTATTCCAATGACATTGTTTATTTACTGGAAAACAACTTAAAGAGAAGTTTTACCATACCAATTATTTGGTCATCATAAGAAAAAGGAAAATCTTTGATTCTATCCTTACCGGTATATTTAGTGCAAAGCAAGTTTACTAGAATTCTTGGAGTTTTTCCACGTAGTTGCTGATGGTGGCAGCGGTGTGTGTGTATAGAAACATACATACATGTGTTCACAGGCACTGTAACTCATCAGTTTAAATATAATTGATGCTTTTTTATGGTGTATTTAGTACAGGGGCCCCAGGTCTCACTACACAGATCGGACTTGTAGTGGTCTTCCTGTTTTCAGCCTCCCAAGCACCGGATTACAGGGGTGCTCCACCACGGTCGGTCTCAGTGGCCATCTCAGCGCGCCCCAGGGGCAGGGCTAGCATGGCATGCTGAGTTGATGTATGTTTTTAATGTGATCAACATGAATGCATGAGTTTAAAAGATATTCCATCCACCACAGATATTTTCTGAATGATATTCAAATTGTCCTATCTTTCTCAAGAGGAAGATTCTTCATACTGTCTCAGAGCTTCTGACATGTAAGTAACAGTTACTGGGTAGGAACCTTCTTTCCCGCTCCAGATTAATGATGCAAATGTCCAGCCTCAAGCACGAAATGAGCCAATCCTCCTAAGAAACCCATGATTCCCTTAGCAGGAAGTGTTTCTCCAAGACTGCAGCCTAAGAAGTAAGGATGCCTGTCACCAGTCAGTCAAAGTTTTGTTATAGGAAAGTCACACAACATTGTTAAGATTAATTTTCTTTTCTTTTCTTTTCTCTTTTCTTTCCTTTTCTTTTCTCTTTTCTTTTCTTTTGCAGAACCGGGGATCGAACTCAGGACCTTGCACTTGCAGGCAGGCACTTGTGCCCCTGAGCTATTTCTCTGGCCCCAAATTTTCTTCTCACAAGAGATATCAGATTGCTGCTATTCTATTAAGCTTAATGCGCCAAACTGCACGGGAACTACTTCAAAGAATCAACAACTGGGATCTCATCTATTTGGAAAGTTTCTGCATGTCAAAAGAAACCAAAAGAGTAAAAAGAAAACCGATGAACTCGGAAAAAATTTATAGCCAACTGCCCCTCTGATAAAGACCTTCTATCTAGAACACATAAAGAGTTTTTAAAAATCAGGTCCCCAAAATTCAAAGACCCAATCCAAAACTTGGAATCTGAGATGAATATACACTTCTCAGAGGAAGGAATATAAATGGCCAGTAAGTATATGAAACAACGTGCAACATTGGTCATTTGAGAAATACAAATTAAAACAACACTGACAATCTATCTCACCCCAGTAAGAATGGCTGTCATCAAGGAGTCAACCAATAACAAATGCTGAAGGGGCTATAGGGGAAAAGGAACACTTCTCCACTATTGCTGGGAGTGCAGACTGGTGCAACCACTATGGAAATCAGTGTAGAGATTCTTCAAAAAGCTCAGAGGTTCTCAAAAAGCTAGGAAACCCCATTCAACTAAGCTACTCCCCTCCTGCGTCATTTTTCCAGAAGAAATGAAAACATCAAAATATCATGTCACAATGATTTATGTGCACCCATATATATGCCAGCACAATTTGTCATAACTAAATCTTAGAAGCAACCAAATGCTTATCAGCTGAGGAATGGTGTCAGGGTTTGTTTATAGGTGTCCCCCCCAAAGCCTCATGCAGTCATGGGGCAGCTTCTGGCATTTGTAATTGACTATTGTGGAAATGGATGCTGCATCTCCCCTGGAGCAGGTGATTTGCACTTCAATGTAAGGAAGGAAGAGAAGTTAGGTACTCATCCCCTGGCACTTGCTCAGCCATGAGAGGCTGCCCTCTGCCATGTGCCACTCTGCCTTGGAGCCAGCTGAATATGGACTGAAACCTCCAGGAACTGTGAGATCAATAAACCTTTCCTTCCTTCATTTTGAGTGCTGGGTATTTGTCCCAGGAAGGAGAGAAGAGTAACTAAGACAAATGGATAAAGAAGTTGTGTTTTTTTACACAGTGGAGTATTATTCAACGATAAAAACATTAAATTTGAGGCTTTCATCAGTAAATGGATGAAACTGGAGACCATACTCTGGAGTGAAATAAGTCAGACTGACAAGTGCAGACATTGCACTGTGTCCCTAGTGTTAGAACCTCAAAGAGTAAATAAAATCTGAAGGGTACAATAGATATTGGAAAAAAGCAATAGATATACTTAAAAGAGAGGAATTAGTGAGATGAGAAAACGGTCGAGAGAGGGAGTGGGTGAAAGAGACCCATCTATGTGTGTAAGCAGCGCGGCTGGGACAGCTGCGCTGCGCGCTTCTGCCGGCCTAAGCAAGGGACCAGTTAACGTCTAAGCTTTTAGGCATTTTTCACCTTTTTTCCTCTTTCTTAAGTTCTTATCACTTTTTTCCTTTTTTCTTTCTTTTTCCAATGTTGCATGCATGTATCTAGTAACCTGAACAGCTACACTAAAGACAATACCATGCAACACAACAAATGTTGCTGAATGCATATTATTTTGTTTAGTGAACTTGTGCATAATTTTCAATTTCTTTATTACTGCTTTGTATTCTCTTTTTAAAAACTAAGCTTATTACCATGATTCCCTGGCAAATTCTACTTGTCAATATTGAGGACTATTTTACCTTTCCTTTCCAGAAGCTCACATCCCCCACATTCGCCCCTCTTCTCCCTCTCCCTCAATATCCTAATCTTAAATTAGAAAATCAGAAACAGATGCAGTAAGATAAAACACATGCGTGCGCGCGCGCACACACACACACACACACACACACACACACCAGTGCTGTGGGTAACTCAGGACCTTCACACTCATCTTGATTCTACTTCTTTCTTTCTTTCTTTCTTTCTTTCTTTTCTTTCTTTCTTTCTTTCTTTCTTTCTCTCTCTCTCTCTCTTTCTTTTCTTTTCTTTCTTTCTTTTTTTTTTTTCAGACAGCTTCTCACAAAGTTGCCCAGGCTGAGTTTAACTTCTCTGGGCTTCCGCCAGTCAGAGCGGCGGGCTGACAGGCATGTTCATGATGACATTAACATCTGGTTTATCCCATCTTTTTAATATAAATTCCATCATCCATCTGCATCCCTTTTGACATCTCCTGCCTCTTCTCTCACTATAACAGAAGGAATTCCCTGGCAGTGCTCAGGCAATTCTCTTATCTGTCTGGCGGGCCTTATCCCTTGTCTACCTTTGCAAGGCCTCCCTGCTATAGCCTTTCTATCATGCTGCTGCACCATTGCTTTCTTTACCCGATCAAATTTACTGGCATGAAAACCTGCCCGAATAGCATCCATGCCTTTGAAAGACTGAATTTTAATGTCTGCTCTCCTCCTTCCTGCTAAAGTCCCTAGGAAGACTTGCATAGTCTTGTTGTTTCTGAATCTCTTGTTCTCTCTTTCTTCAGTCTATCATGGGGCTCTCTCTCACTTCCTCACACACAACTCTTAGCAAAGAGCATGATTTGCTTCTGAGAACAGTTAAAGACCGGCCCTCAACTAGCTTCCTACCGGACTTCTCAACTGTGTTACTTCCTCAAGACTCCCAGCCCAACTTTTTTATCTTTAAATATTTGAAATAATCAATTGTTCATATACTTATTGCTGTCTCTCCCCTGGCACCACCCTGTCATGCATACACACACACACACACACACACACACACACACACACACACACAGAGCACAGCAGATCCCTTAAGTACAGGGACTATTTTGCTTATATGTGTAACACTAAGACATGTAAGTGTGCAGGCGTAACAGATATAGCCAGTAATATGTACTGACCTTGCTGCCAGAAAAATAAGGCTTTGATAGTGAAATGTTTTTATTAGCACAGAAAACATAATAGTTATACTGACTGAGGAAATAAAACTTTATCTCGTATTTGTCATAGAAAGATAACTGATGATTTTAGTTGAGGTTGACATTAAATTATATCTTTTACTTATTCCCATACTGTTTCATATGAATTTACTGTTTTCCCAAATCGATGATAATACATAGGTCCCTGGCAGTCAAATTGATCTTGTGTATTCATCAAGATCACAATACAGAGCTATAAAATTTAAATGAAATATTTTTACACTTCATAAGGAAGAAAGTTATGTTGGATTGCATAAATGTTCCTGGCAATATGCTAGTAAGTAATATTTCCTGGGGACTTCTCAGTTCTACAAGGTTTTCTGCTCATCTCAGGAAACAATAATTTTTAATGAGAAACAATGAATGCTACCAAACTGGACACCGATTCCATGCCAAAATATACGATTCACAGGTCTGAGTTCAACTTCACTGGAATAGCCATTTCGCCAACTAAAATAGCTGGTAACAAATAAGCTGAGATTCATTCATGGCAAAAATGCTTCTTCTTGGAGAGAGCTCAGGAGCCCAAAGATCTTCAATGTTCCCCCAAGGCCAAGCACACCTCCTGGGAGGTCTCCACGATTAGAAAGCTCATAAAAGATCCCCAAGTGTCCAGCATATACATGATTCATACTTCCTGGAGTCATGCGTGAAACATGAACCTCCCACCCTCAGCTAGGACGACTTCCTTGGGTCCCTCCTACTGCCCATCCTGGGGTTCTGCGACTGGCACCGCACAGCTCTTCCAGCTCTCGCTCTCATTCCTGCACATTCTTGTTAGATTAGCACTCTTTCATTTCCTCCAAAGAGAACACAGGAATGCTTAGCTGCATACTAGCTATCTGCTTTAAGTCTCATCTACTCTGTTTCACTGCAATACTGGTCAAGAGTATCAGTGTCCCTGTCCTCTAATCCAATTCATTCTGCTACTGTCGCTCTCTGGCTAATCCTCAATCTTCACAATAAATAAATAAATAAATAAATAAATAAATAATACTGGCACTCTCTAGGATCAAATGTTGAATGTTCCTTTTTAACTGCTGAGGGCCATGGGTTTCCTTGTGTTGCTCTTGCTCTCGAACTCATCTTCCACGTCCACCTTGTCTCGGCTTCTTCTGCCTGATCCTTTGACTTTTCTCCAGTTTTTGATTGTACTCTTGCTCTTAGCATCTGACCAGCTAGTTCAGCCTGAGAACTATCTACTTTCCAACGTGGCAGATCTTCTAATGATTCATTTAGGCAACTCTCCAGGCATTTCTTGAGCTCCTCTTTACTTCTAGTTCCTATGGCTTATCAGAGTACTTTTATGTGTCAGATATTCTTAGAAGGATCTCCTGACCCCACATTCACATGCTGTGCTTGGATTCTCCTAGAGACCCAATAGAACCCTGCCGTTCTTCTCTACTGAAACATTTATCACCCTGTCATGTAATTCTCCCCTTTCTTGTTTGTCTGTCCTGATTACAAACACTAAGTCAGGAATTTGTGTTCCTTACAAAAATAAAAGAAGGAAATTCAGTAATAAAAAGAGTAAGTAGAAAGGAAGAGCGGATGTGACTGAGATACTTAGCCAAGATTCTAGAATGAAGAACATTCAAGAGCTGTTATTAGTGAGCATAATATTCAGGATCTTCTGAAAATGGCAGGGTTCAAGGGAACAAATAGGATAAAAAGAATTGTGGGCGAAGTTCCTAGGAAAAACAGTAAACGTCTCAGCCAGCGCTATTCTCTAGGCCACAGAGCAATCGCGGGTCAAGAGATTAGCAGTATAGAACTCAGGGTGGAGCGACATGTTTTAATATCAGCAAAGGACTGAAGAACAATGAGAAACCAACTGATAGCTTCTAGGACTAAAGAGAGTCCTGTCACTACAACAGCACACCAGTTTTGGGAGAAAGGTAATTAAGGTGGCTTAAGGGCTTCAGGCTATTTTTAAGCACTCTAGCAGTGTTTAAAAATAAAGACTGAAGAAATCTAATGGAAGAAGCTCTGGCCGCTGGAAGGTAGAGTCCTTCTGACTGAAGTAAAATTTTTTAACTTTATTCTTTCAATATAGGGCTTAACTACATAGTTCAGAGCCCACAGTGAAGCTTCCTGTCTCAGCTTCCCCAGCACTGGGATTACAGGGGTGCACCGCCACACCTGTTTTTGGGGTGAGCACCGTGCACCCAGGGTCCTGGGGCCAGCATAGCATGCCGTACTAGGGATTGGCCTGGGTCCTTGTACTTGCCAGGCAAGTGCTTAGACTGCCAGGCTAGCTCCCTAGCCCAGAAGTAAAATAACTTTAACTAAGGCCAGAAGAAAAAAGAAGCTTACCATTGTCTCTAATTAGTTACTTCCAAGAGTAAATCCTCTCCATTACTTAATATCTTAATAACATAAGTTATTATTTTTCTTTGTACACCTATCTGCTATTGCTCCCAATGATAATCTTATAAATTAGTTTTGTTCAGTGAAGAGACTGCTTCCATCTCTATTACTCAACTTAGTCCTCCTGTGAAGTGAAGATTAGCGGGAAAGGCAGACAAAGGAAGTCCCTGTGGTGGCTTAGATCGACAATGTCCGCCAAAAGGCTCCAGCGTTGAGGCCTGGGTTTCTGGAAGGTGACTGGATCATGAACACACGGTCCTTCTCCATGGTCTGACCCATTGTTGAGATTGTAGCTGAACGCGTGACAGAAGTGAGGCCGGGGTGGAGGAGCTGTGTCCCTGGGATCCAGCCCCACTGTGCCCTTGTCCCTCTGCCTCCTAAAGTGAGCAGCTCCCCTCTGCCATGGTGTCCCACCGCGAAGTGCCTGCCTCTCAGCCCGCCGAGCGTCCCAGGAGCCCCCACGCCGTAAGCCGCAAGCCCAGCTGCACCTCTCCGCCTTCTTGCCCACAACAGCAAAGCTGGCGAATCCAGGTAGTAGCTCCGAGGTACGGTGCACGCACTGTCATAACCCCCAGGGCTATACTTATGGCAGATTTTACTTAGATTAGCACCACTAACTTTATTTTTTTTTTAATTTTATTTACTTATTTATTTATTTTCTTGTTTCAGAACCTTTGTTTATTCACTCATTTTTATGGCCGGCTCAGCCTGCCCTGAGGGCAGGGCTGGTGCAGCATGTGGTGCCAGGGATCAAACCGTGGTCCCTGAAGCCGCCCAAGCTTTCCCAAGCAGGCGCTTGAAACCATGGAGCCATCCCGCTGGGCCCCAAGCACCACTAACTTTAAAATAGGGAGATTATCTGTGGCTTTTAAATAGGGAGGTGATCTGCACCTTTTAAAGGAAGCCATTCTCCAATCACAACTGACTTAGAAAGAAATGTCCAGGAGTCAGCGCTACTTCTAGGAATTCAGAATGGCCCCCAAGTGACAGGCAGTAAGGAAACAGACGCCTCAGTCCTTCAACCACAAGCAACTGAATTCTGCCAACAAGAATGAGTTTGAAAGCAGATTTTTCTCCAAGCCACAAGGTGAAACCTTCGTTAGCAGACAGTTTATCCTTGTGATACCCGACGCAAAGAACCCAGCGTACCGTGCGAGACTTCTGAACTGTGACCTAATAAATGGATGTTATTTTAAGCTGCAAAATTTATGTAAACTCATTACACAGCAGCAGAAAACTAATAAAAATAATGTGAATATAAAAAAAGAAATTCAGATACTCTTTCCATCTATCAGGCATAATACATAATAATATTGCTTGACACCAATTTGCAAGATGCTATCTACATCTGCTAATGACCTCTGTTAATTCTATAAACAAATTACCAGCATACAGCACTGAAAGTTCAGATTCGAACAGCCTGGGTGGCTACAGTGCCCACAAATCAAAAGTGACCACTGAGATTGGCAATATTCTTCCAAGTGGTAATATTCTAGGTTTCATCATTCAATCTCAAGAAATGTGAAAGGGGCAGAGGCAGTATTCATTTCTAAAAATGCACAAGGAAGAGCAATGTCTCAGAGATATTATGTGAATTTTTTTTTAAATGAATAGACTGGGCCTGGCAGGATGGCTCAGTGGTCTAAAGCGCTTGCTTAGGAAAGTTTAGGCAGCTTCAGGGACTGCAGTTCAATCCCCAGCACTACATGCTGTGCCAGCCCTGCCCTCAGGGCAGGCTGAGCCAGCCATAAAAAGAAATAAACAAACAAAAGTTCTGAAGCAAGAAAAAAAAATAAAATAAATAAAATTCTAAAAAAAAAAAAAAAAATGAATAGACTGATAAAAGGACCACAAATTTCTTTTACCAGAAAGGTAAGTGTGAACACCCAGTTCATCAGGCCACAACCAATCAGGAGTTCTCGTCCACAGATGACGGGTATAGAGCCTACACGAACAGAGTGGTGTACAAACTATGGACTATCATGGTTTGGATCTAGATGTTTCCCCGGAGCCCCATGTAACCACAGGTGCAGCTCTGGGGATATGAAGCGGATCAGTCCCCTGGGTTTATGCTAACTGCGACTGGAGCACGAAAGCCTGAGCAGAGCACGGGGTCCCAGCAGTGTGGTTTGGAAGGAGGTTATCTCCTTCCTGCCTCCCTCCATCTGTCTGTCTGCTTCTAGCTGCCACTCCAGGACTGGTTTCTCCTCTGCTGGGTCCCTCTGCCACCGCACCCTGCCTGGAGCCAGCTGACTATGGGCTGAAACCTCGACAAGCTGTGAGCCAAGATGAAAGGGTCTCCCTCACAGCGTGAGCGCCTGGCAGTGCGTCGCAGGGATGAGACGGCATCTAAGGCATGGGCGAGTGATCCAAGCAGGAGGCCTGAAGATGGAGAGAGCCAATGAGCGGTCTCACTGCAAAGCCTGGGTGGTAAGAAGCAGAAATAAGTGGGTAGGCAAGCGGGGAGGTGCAGGTCCCTGGATGTACTTTAGGGAAACAGTGCTCCCCAACATGGCATTCCTTAGATTACCTCCCTGTTCTTGCCAGAAAACAAATCTCTAAAGAGGCCAACTTAGACATGAAAATGTACTTTACTGACTTACACAAACATGAATTAATAATCTTCGCTATTTTTCTCACATTTATACATTTCCAATTTTTGCTTCAAGGAATTCTCTAAATTTAAAGGAGTCTTAAGTATTATCATATAAGAAAATACAACACAGCTATAATACATTGATCTCACAAGTTTGGACACTCATTTATAAATAACACTTGTTAAAATTTACTAAATAGACTCACATTTCTTTAAGGGACACATTTTTTTTTCTTTTCTTTCTTTTTTTTTAAATGTATTTAGCACAATGTTTATAGGATCTCACTATACAGATCAGATGCATAGTGATCCTCCTGTTTTCAGCTCCCTAGCACTGGGATTACAGGCGTGCGCCACCACACCCAGTCTCCATGGCAATCTCAGCGCTCCTGGGGGTGGGACTAGTGCAGCACACTGGGGATTGAGCCCTGGCTGCTGCGCTCTGGCTAAGCAGGCGCTTTAGCCCGCTGAGCTATCTAGCCAGCCCAACTCACACTTTTTAAAGGATACTGATAATAACAGTAGTTTTAGTTCAACTATGAATTGGGACTTCAGTTAACTTCCCTAGCCTTACTTATGTTAAGTAAAGGACAGACAAGTGTGGAATTACCAGTAAATTATAACACAGTATTCTCCAGTCTATGGTATTCACCTTTCCAAACCTTAGGATGTGACAAAAAGGGTTTTTTTTTTTTTTTTTTTGTCTTGTTTTGTTTTTGTTTTTTAAATGTATTTAGGACAAGGTTGACAGGGTCGCATTATGTAGATCAGACGCATAGTGATCCTCCTCTTTTCAGCTCTCAAGTACTGGGATTATGGGTACGTACCACCATGCCCAGTCTGTTTGTTTGTTTTAGGTTATGACAGAATGAAATTGACCTCTTTATCATTTTCTGCTACAATACGTACCAGCTACTGTGACAGAGGACTATTTTGTGGCACTGGAAAACTGGTTTGATCTGTGGCCAGAGGGTCACTCGGCCCTTTATGACGATCAGGCGAATATCAAGGATAAAGTCCATACACCAGCAGACCGGATCCAGTATCCATGTAGGGCATGAACATAGGGATTTCACAGGAAATGTGGTGTGTACAACTGAAAGAACGTGCCCTTTCTCAAATCAAAACTTAGCAACTATAACAAATTCTTACATATTTTCAATCAAACCCATCTTGGTATAAGATTTAAAATGATCACAGAATTTTTTAAAGAATCTTTAAAAAGCAGCAAAGATGATTCAATACTTTTAAAAAGTACTCCTTTGAAAGGAAAGGTTTTAAGGATGTCAGAGAAATCATAAAGAAAAAGTGATAATAGTTTTTAAATATTTATAGGATTATTACAAAGAAGTTAAGAATCTTTTTAAAATTTGAATCAAGAAAAAAAATTTAGGATCAAACCTGGTGCCACAGGCCAGTAATGCCAGCTAGTAGGAAGAACTGCAGTAATACACAGTTTTAGAACATATATCTGGGCCAGCGAGACAGCTCAGCAGACTGAGTGCCTGCTTAGACAAACGCAGGCACTGGGGTTCAATCCCTGGCACCACACACCAATCTGGCCCCACCGCCAAGCACACTGAACCCAACACCAAGTCCAGGAGAGGTGGCGCAGGCCTATAGTCTCAGTGCTGGAGAGGCTGAGACAGGAGGATCACTATGAGTCCCAGCTGCGAAGTAAGACCCTGTACCAAACATACAGATTCTTAACAAAGGAACATATGTCCGCAGTTTTCTGTAACACTGGAAGAGAAGGCAATGCACTAGCTAACACATCCATGTATTTCTTAGTCTGCTTCACTATTATTGGAACATGTTCTTTTTTCTTTTTAGAATTTTTTATATTATTTATTTATTTTTTTTCCTGTTTCAGAACCTTTGTTTGTTTATTCACTCATTTTTATGGCCGGCTCAGCCCACCCCGAGGGCAGGGCTGGTGTAGCATGTGGTGTCAGGGATTGAAACTGTGGTCCCTGAAGCCGCCCAAGCTTTCCCAAGCAAGCGCTTTAGACCACTGAACCATCCGGCCGGGCCCTGGAACATGTTCTATGGGAGGAAAAAAGACAAAAATCTCTGAACTGAACTTTGCAGGAAAAACAGTCGCCCTGCTCTACGGTGTTCTGTGGCTGAGAGGGTGTTTATTTCTTTTAATCGTCCTCTACCCCCGCACCAGTAAAGAAAGTAGCAAAAACATCATAAATACCTGACGAGGCAGGCGGAAATTGTTTGAGTATAATGTTACAGTGATCAACATTTTAAATCCCCAGAGCCAAGCTGCAGTAGCAAAAACGAGGATAAATACGGAAAAGAGCTGCGGAACCCAGAGACTCCTACACACACAAGCCAGATGCCTAAGCGCCAGACGCCAGCCACGCAGCCGTCCTACCCATCCTGCCTGAGCTAGCGAACTCTATCAAAATAACCAGTCTCCCATGGAGGTAATGGTCTCCATGTAGGCTGCTATCTCAGGTTTCCCTCCAAACATTACAAATGCTAACAATGAAATGGGGGAAAGGCACATCTACTTTTAAGAGAAAATGCATACATCCCACCAAACCAAGCATTTAACTTAATGGCTATGCAAGTTAAAAAAAAAAAAAAAACACTCGATACTTGATGTCTGTGGTATGAGCGCCCTGGAGCCAATGTAAACTGTGCACTGAGATCCAAGAGCAGAAATAACAGAAACACTCAGAAACACTCGGTGACAGAATGCCACACACTAATGTCCCTGTTTTAATGTAAAATCAAAGCCAGAATAAGAAACAGCAGAAGAAAAAAGGACGCAGGAGAATTTAATTACTTATATACATGCGACACTCTTCTCAGACTATTAAGGTCCACGCTGCTGTTTACACAAGCCTTAGCTGCACTGGTGCGGATTCCCACCCCAGAGTCTTTCAGGGGTCTCTGTCACCAACGCGACAACTTGCATTAATCACGCTGCTCTTACTATACGCCCAGTGCAGCTTATGCAGATACTTTCATTCTCATTTTTCTGATAAACAAACATCCTTGAACAGCAAGAACTTTTCAGTCAAAGTTTTCTCTTCAAGTTCCTCTGAAGTTCTGGAATAGAAATCCCACAATCTTTACCTCTGGGCCTTTATCCAGAACTCTTTCCTTTTGCTGATCTTTGCAATGGAAAGCTGTGGGGCTTTTTTTCTTTGTTTTGTTTTGTTTTGTTTGTTTTGTTTTGTTTTGAGACAGGGGCTTACTATGCAGTCCAGAGTGGCCTTCAACTTACTATGTAGCTCTGGTAGCTTCAAATTGATGTAGACCTTCCTGCTCCAGCCTCCTGAGTACTAGGAAGAGCTGTGTTCTTACAGACTAGCTTACTACACCTAAGGCTAACATCAAACCATTCGAATAATGAGCTCTCATTTCTTTTCCTAATGTTTCAGAAAGCTGGCAGAGTCCTACATATATATTTTAAGAATTACAGAGCGAGGCCTCTGTTAAGGCAAGTGAAAAACCTGCTGGTTACAAGCACTGTCCTTGGGTAGCGAATTTCTTTTTCACTTCAGGGAAAAGAAAATTCATCAGTAGATTAACATAAGCCACATGGATGGATGTGACAGGGTGCCAGATACAGTTCAAGAAAATTCCTATAATGTGAGGCAACTCTTACGAAGCATTTTTGAGAGCAAGTTGCTACTGTTAGGGCCTAAGAAACTCCAGCCCAAGGCCACAACCCCAACAGTGACCTCTGCCCGCAGTTAGCTCCCTCACACACAAAATCACATTGGTACTATCAGCCCAAGTCTGTCAGGAGTTTCCTTGAAGTGCTGCATAGCACAAGGAAGAAATGAGCATTCAAACAGCACAGCTGTACCACAACCCTATCAGCAGAACAATTCACCAAGGAGTTCCCAGCTGAACGCCCCTGGAGAGGGGCCTGAGCTCCCCGCTATCCAGGGCCGGGCTCCAGGGAGGGTCCACAGCACCCTGCTCTCTCCCGTCATGGGTTTTCATACAGTGAGAGCGTAGGTTTCAGGAAGCGAGCTGCCACATCCATTTTATTCATTCCTGTCATACCATATCCTGACAATGCACAGCACACAGAAGCAAAGGCACATTAAAAATGCCCACAAACTCCCCAATGTTTCTCTCATTAAAAAAAAAAGTAAGGACTATGTCACCTCCTTGATTCTGAGTAGCCTCCATTACTGCTTTGATCGAAAAATATGGCAGAAGAAACACTGCCAATTTCTAGACAATTATTATTTCTTGTGTACGTATGGTACCAGAAATGAAATTCAGGCCTTCCCGCATGCTAGACAAGCTCCCTACCCAGGCCTTCATCAATTCTCAGGCAGCTCACGGCTTCTATTTCCTCACTCCAAGTTTACATGCTCGTAGTACAGTATGAAAGATTTTCCAAGGGCTATAAAAGCACAAACCACTCATTTTAAAGAGATTAATTTCTGATATTTACCATTCTCATCTCTCACCTAAAACTGACCTGCTAAGACCTCATACAGTTTTAAAGAAGACGAAGAAGAAAAGAAGATGAAGAAGATGAAGAAGAGAAAGAGGAAGAAGAAGAGGAAGAGGAAAAGGAAGAGGAAGAGGAAGAGGAAGAAGAGAAGAAGAGAAGAACAGGAAGAACAGGAAGAGGAAGAGGAAGAGGAAGAAAAGAAGAGGAAGAAGAAGAAGGGAAAGGGGAAAGGGAAGGGGAGGGGGAAGAGGAAAAGAAAGAAGGAAAGAAAACAAGCAAGCAAGCAAGCAAGCAAGCAAGCAAGAAAGAAAGAAAGAAAGAAAGAAAGAAAGAAAGAAAGAAAGAAAGAAATGAATGTTTAACACTACATTATCCACAAAGGAAGCTACCAAATTTTATTGTGAAGTTTACTATGCTAAACTATTTCAACATAAGGAAACACTGGAGATCTTCTTGGATTTAGTGGGACTTGCCCTACTGAGTCTTCCTCATGTTCTTGTTAGACATGAACTGTTAAGGGCCAGCTCAGCACACAAAGCATTTGTTTAAGCAAGCGCAGGGACCAGGGTTTGGTTCCCTGGCACCACATTCCACGCTGGCCCTGACCCCAGGCACCCTGAGCTGGCAACCGAATGTGGGTATAGTGATGCACACCTGTAATCCCAGTGCTGGGGAAGCTGAAAACAGGAGCCACCATGAATCCAACCTGCATGGTGAGACCCTATACCAAATACATTAAAATTTAATAATAAAATAAAATATAAAATTAAGAAGTGTCTTATAGTTTCCTCCATATGTTCCACTGCTTTAGTATAAGCTGATGAGTTATTTTATATATTTAAGTGAATAAATCAATAGAATTATGTCTGCATTACTTTAATCCTGATAGCACGACTGTTATAACTCAACAATACAGATATTTATTCTATACGTTATCTCTCGGCGATGCTTATAATGATCCAGAAGAAACACTTGGTCTCCTTTTTTTGGCACTCATTTACAGAGCACACTGACCACATTCATCACGAGAAGCTGGTACGAGTACCCACGTTAATTCTTTTTTGTCAGTCCTCCTGCCCTGTCCCCTCCCTCATCTCTCAGATTCCTTTAATACATGCTTGTAGTACACAATGATGACATTCCTCAAAGGGACTCGGGGTACATACAGAGCACGTCGCAATCCTTCTCCCTTTCTTAAAAATTGCTTCCTCGCTTCCTCCCTCCCTACTCTATCTCTTAGCTCCCATCCCATATGCCAAAGATCCACCTTGATATTTCCTATCTTTTATTTTCTACTTTACTTATATGTTGGGTTTCTCACATAACAGAATCCACGGGATAGTTAAGTTCATGTATCTGATTTATTCATTTAACATTTAAGATCTGCAGGTGCACCCATTTTCCAACATACAGATTTCTTAACTGAAAACATCATCACAGCTTTGCTGACAAGAAGTCTAATCTGACCAAAATATTTGATAAAGACTTTTCCCAATTAAATTATATAGCAAACAAATATTCTCCATTGAGTGAACTAAATCTGCAATTTCAAGGTTGTGACAAAACTGTAAATGTTTTATGTTAGGAAAAGCTTATACTACAGAAATATATTGAAATCAAGATTTTAATTTTCCATCCTTTTATGAGTATATCATATGTAAATGTAAGTAAAAATCTTGTAAAAGCAACTACTGGGCTTTTGAAAACCTTGGTAAAGACTTCTGGGAACACCTAAGAATTAATAAAGACAACACTGATTTGTGACCCTATAACAAATCCTTCTGCAATTGAAGTTGCTTCCAAGTCTTCATGTTTCACAGTTTTAAAGAAGGATTTAACCGAGCTGTTTATCAGAAACTACTAAAAATAAGTTTTCATGATACATTCAATTTGACTTTTGGCACATAACTTGAAAAAGTTCTAAAAATTTAATGATACTATGATGACCATAATCTACAGTGAAAAAGATGCACTTGAGTTTTTACACAGATTGGCAGGTGTTCCATTTTAGTTTTCTATATAATACAAAAACTCACTATTATTGTATAGCATTCACTCCTAAATATGACTGACTACAGAACTAAGCATCATTCTTAAATCAGTTAAGCAATATATTAAGAATACTTCTCTTTCAATAAAGTATTACTAAAAATTTTCACAATATTTAAGATGAGACCTGTTTGAAAACTTATGTGATATTTCCAGATTGTCCTTACAAAATTCAAGATTTTCCCAGTGGTACAGTCATACATTGATCCTTTAAAATATGACATACAGTAGAAAGAAACAAAAATTAAGTATTGTTTCAATAAAAAAAATCTCTGAGTTCAATCTCCGGCATCATATGCTGCACTGACTCTGCCCCTGGACACGCTGAACTGGCCACTGAGTCCTAGCCTGGTGACACAGGCCTGAAATCCCAGTGCTGGGGAGGCTAAAAACAGGTGGAATACTATGCATCCCAGCTGCACAGTGAGACATAAACACTGTAATATTTGTATGACTCCTCATGAATTAAATTGAGAAAATCCAAAATAATCTTTGCTGAGAATAGGTTGCTGTACTGCTAAAGTATCAAACTGAGAGGCCTAGTCTCTACAGAAGTACCATTTGTCCACTGATTGAAGAGGGGGAGCATGAGCAAAAGGAAAGATTTTTACCAGCTCAAGATGGGAGCTGACAGGTACTTAAGATAGTTGGACAACAGAAATCTTTTATATAGCTCAAACTGATAAAGAGCTTATCACATACGGGAAACTCAGAGAGTGAATACTTTCAACTTTTCCAATCACACCCAAATTCTTCTCACCACAGTCACTTAAAGTTTTCTCTGGGTACGAACTGAACAAAGACCATCCTCTGAGGAAGTACAGGGAAGAAATCCGTTCGACGGACTCCTCGGCACTGCTCATAAGCATTACATACTTTCTTTATACACAATGCTCAAGTTAATTCCTAATACCATTACTTATTGTATTAGCATCACTCTTCATATTATTTTTATGTAGTTATAACTTTGCGCTCTCTTCTGTTCCATGAGAAATAATAAAAAGCAGTGAAGAAAAGAAACCATATTACTATATCCAAACTCAAAGAGTCACATGTTAGGAATGTCTTATACTAGAAGATAATACACTAAGTTAAATTTAGTATAGAAATATTCTTTGCTAAAAGGAGTCTGCTACATCAGAATCTCACTTATGTTACAGAAAAATCAGTATGTGAAAAAAGGGAATTTTGCAATATCAAATATGTTTTTCCTGGCAAGAGTTTTCTGCACTTAGGCTTAACACTTTCCATCTGTGTTCAGAAATATTCATGCTCTTTGGAAGTACCATAAATGATACTCTAGTCAAGAGCCAGAATAATGTATTAACTACCTTCCCCATTCTATGAATACTTATGAAAATATTTTAATAGTTTTTATATTTGACAGTGTTTTAGAAATAAAAATATCAGAAATAAAATGTTTCTAATACCTAACTTGCATCTGCATAGGTTTTTGAAATGTTGTGATCCTAAAAAATATAATTTTGGTTTACACGTAACCTATACTTTTCTACTCTTACAATTTACCAAGTACAACATATTTCATAATGTCACGATCAATTATGTTCCACCTATAACTAAGGTACACCTAGTGTCAAGCTAAGTTTAAATACTTAGAAAAAATAAGTTTCTATTTTATGTTTAGATTTTGAAGGGAAGCATCGAGATGACAAGAGTGGTGAGCAGCAGAGAAAAAGCCTCCCTGAACACTGCCCACCAGACCCTGGAACATAGTAACGGAAGGAAGACAGGAGGGAGGAAGGTGGGTGCTCTGAAACCAGAAAGGATCCTAGGCGCAAACTAAAGCCCACAGCAAGACTGAAGAAAATTCAACAAAGAAAGAGGTCGCTGGCTATCTCTGAGATGGTACTCACTGCACAAGAGGAGTGATTCAAACCTGGGGACAAACAGTGACCACTGGAAGCCCCAGAAGACTACAGGAGTGCTACAGCAGTGGACGAGTCCAGCAGACGTGAAGGACTGCACTAGCTGGTGGTGAGTGCTGAGGGCTCAGTCATCCTGCAGGAGAGAGCAACCAGCAGGAGCCATCTAGTGATTTCCAGCTTGGCTCAGACCCCCAAAGAGGAGCTGATGGTTGTAGCACAAATGAGTCTGGTCTGACCCAGAAGGTGCAGGCTCACTCAGATTATCAACTGCCCCAGCTACACCTGGAAGATACCTCAGGGAATCAGTCATTTCCTAAGGGTTCTAAATACTAGCAATAGAGCAACCTACCAAAGGCAATTTATAAGCATTACACCAGGAATTAAATTAAGTTTTTAAATAAATTAAAAACAAAAGAAAATGAAAAGACCTTAACAAGCAACCCCAGACATCCAGTCCATCAAAGGCAAACCAAGGGCGCAGTGAGCTGGGACAAATGGAAAGCTACCCATCCAGCTGCTTTGAAATGGCAGCAATGAAGTAAATGAATGAGGCGCTAGGAAAAAAAAATCAAATCAGAAATAATTTATCAGATAAAATCCACAATGAAAACCATGCTTGGTAACTCTCGAGCAGATACAGAAAAAAAAAAAAAAAAAAAAAAAATAGAGGAGGTTAAGAAAATTATGGAAGCCATGAATGATCAGCATAGGAAAGAAATGGAATGGACAAAGCAGGTTCAAGCAGACAGCCAGGAGAATAAGTAGTCATGGAAAGTGTCCATGGCAGAGTAAGCCACTGTGAGAGCAGGATCCAGATATGGAAAACAGGCTTGGCAGAAAATTTCTCTAGTAGTGAAAAAGAATTTGACATACAATGTAAGTGAGGCATACAGAACTTCAATTAGCCATGATCAAAACGATTCTACAACCGGGCATATCATAGCTAAGATTTCACAAATTCAACACAAAAATAAGACTCTTAAATGTTGTTAGGGAAAAGAACCAAATCATCTCTAAAGGAAAGCCCATCAGAATCATAGCTAATATCTCAGCACAAGCTCTCAGGTCAAAGAAAGCTTGGAGTGAAGTATTTCAATTTCTAAAGGAAAACATCTTTAAATCCAGTTTGATGTACCTCACAAAACTATCTTTCAAAACTGACAGAGAAATAAGATACTTCCATGACAAAGAACATCTCAGAAAATTTATGACCCCCAAACCAGTGCTCTAAAAATTTTTGAGGGGCATTCTAGAAAGAGATAACAAGGAGTGTAACTCCATGAACGTCAAAAGAAAGAATCTACCAGGCAAGGCAAACAGTTAAGCAGAGAGAGGAAAGAAAAAGAGAGAGAGCCAACAATAGGAAAATAATACAGCAACAATAAGTAAATACGTATCAGTTCTACCTGCCAAGGCTAATGGTCTCAATTCACCAATCAAAAGACATAGACTGGCAGAATGGATCAAGAAGTAAGAGCAAATCATACTACATATAAGAAATACAACCAATTAAAAATGAAATTCAAAGATGATAAGTCAAAGAATACAAAATAATATTCCATGGAACGGAAACCAGAAAAAAGCAGGGGTATGCTTTTCTATTTGCAGACAAAGTGAATTTCAAGCCTCCACACCCTTGTGAAAGGAACAGTCCAAGAGGAAGAAAAGACTGAAATCCATGCAATCAGAAATGAAAAGGGTGAAAGCACAATAGACCCTGCAGAAATTCAGAAGATCATCTACACCGACTTTCAAACCCTATATTCTAATAAGATGAAAAATGCAGAAGTAGGCAGATTCCTAGATACATAAGAATTACCAAAACTGAATCAAGAAGATACAAAAATCCTAAAAATATATATATATATATATATATATATATATATATATATATCAATGAAATCAAGGATGCAATTAAAAAGAAAAGCCTGTCAACAAAGAAGAGCCTAGGCCCTGACAGATTCCCTAATAAAATCTCTAAGAAATCCAGATGAGACTAAACACCACTACCTCTCAAACTCTCTAATGAAATTAAAAGGGAAACACTACTCCCCAAGTGATTCCTGGAAGCAAGCATTACACTGATACTAAAACTGGAGAAGAGCCCAACTAAGAATGAGTATTGTGGGCCAGTCTCCCTAATGAATATGGATGCAAAACTCCTCAATAAGATATTGGCAAATAGAAAGCTGCAAATCATCAAGAACAGTTTACACCATGACCAAGTAGAACTCACCCCATGCAGGGATGTTTCAACATTCACAAATCAATAAATGTAATACTTCATATCAACAGCGTCCAGAACAAAAATCGTATGATCATCTCTATGTCCCTACATGGAGACAAAAGCTTTTGACAAAGCTCAGTGCCCATTCATGATAAAAACGCTACAGAAAATTAGAATAAATGATCTGTATCTCAACCTAATAAGCAATCTATGACAAACCAACAGTCAACATCATACTAAATGGTTCAAAAAAAAAAAAAAAAAATGAAAGCTTTCTTTCTAAAATCAGAAACAAAATCCTAGTTTTGTCCACTGTTTCCACTCTTTTTCAACATAGTCCTAGAAACTTTAGTCACAGCAGTTAGATAAGATAAAGAAATAAAAGGAATAATCACAGGAAAGGAAGAAGTTAAACTATTGTTATTTGCAGGTGACATGAGTCTACACAGAAGACCCCCAAAACACCACTAAAAAGTGCTAGATTGAAGTATAGCTAAAAACAAAGTCAACACTCAAAAATCAGTAACCTTCCTGTACATGTACAATAAACTTACTGAGAAAGAAAATAGGTAAACACCTTCACAATATCATCCAAACAAATGAAATACTTAGGGAATCAATCTAACAAAGGATATGAAAGACCTCTACTTTGAAAACTACAGTATTCTTAAAAGGGAAATTGAAGCACATATCAGAAAATGGAAAGATATCTTATTCTTGAGTAGGAAGAACCAATATAGTGAAAATGGCCATATTTCCAAAACTATTTAACAGATTTAACATAATTTCAATCAAAATACCAACAGCATATCTCACAGATTTAGGGAAAACAATCATAAAATTTATTTGGAACCAGGAGAGACCTAGAACAGCAAAGGCAACTCTGGGAAACAAAGTCCAAGGAGGAGGTATCACAATCCCTGACTCAAAACCATACTGTAAAGCTATTGTGATTTAAAAAAAAAAAAAAAAAAAAAAAAAAAAAAAACAAAAAAAAAAAAAAAAAAAAAAAAAAAAAAAAAAAAAAAAAAAAAAAAAAAAAAAAAAAAAAAAAAAAAAAAAAAAAAAAAAAAAAAAAAAAAAACAGATCTGAAGATAAATGAAACAGTTTAAAAGATGCAAAAACAACTCCAGATATACTCAGGCACCTTATCCTTGATAAAGGGGCCAAACACACTCCCTGGAAGAAAGCTTCTTTAACAAATGGTGCTGGAAAAAAACAGCTCTATGCATGCCAAAGATTAAAATTGGACCCGATAAAATTGGACTATAAACTAATTTGGAAATGGATCGAGCATCTGAATATTAAAACAGAAACATTAAATCTGCTAGATGATAGAATAGGTAAAATTTTGAAGACACTGGTATAACCAAAAACTTCATAACTAAAACACTGATCTCATAGGAACTATCATAAACAATCAACAACTGGAATGTGATCTTATTAAAAAGGTTTTGGACAACAAGTAAAACCACCAACAGAGTAAAGATACAACCCACAATGTGGAGAAAAAATGTTTTCCAACTGTGCCTCAAACAAAGAACATAAAGAACTCAAAAAAAAAAAAAAATTAGATCTTCAAAATTTAAAGACCCAGGAATTGACCAGATAGCTCAGTGGACTAAAACACTTGCTTAGGCAGACACAGGGTCTGGGGTTCGATCCCCAGAACAAGCCGTGCTGACCCCACCCCCAGGTCACCAGGGCCTGCTGAGGCAATTGAGACTGAGCGTGATATGCACCTGTAATCCCAGCTCTTGGGAGGCTGAAAACTGGAGAATCACTGTGAGACCAATCTGTGTAGCCAGACCTTGTAGACCCTGTACTAAATACATAAAACCAAATTTAAAGACCCAATCCAAAAGTGAAAATCTGAGATGAAAACACACTTCTTAGATGAAGAAATGTAAACATAAATAGATACATGAAAAAAATGATCAACATCATTGGTCATTCAGGAGATACAAATTAAAGCAACACTGAGATTCCATCTCACCCCAGACAGAATGGTTAGCATCAAGAGATCAACCAATAACAAATGCTGAAGGGGCTGTGTCGGGGGAGGGACCCTTCTCGACTGCTGGTGGAAGTGTAAGCTGGGGCGACCACTGTGGAGATCAGCGTGGAAATTCCTCAAAATCTAGGATTGGAAGTCCCACTCGACCCAGTTATTTCCCTTGTGGGCATTTTCCCAAAGGAGTTAAGAACATCATACTACAGAATTATATGTGCATCCATGTTTATAGTAATACAATTTATAATAGCTAGATATTAGAAACAACCCAAATGTCCATCAACCGAGGAATGTTATCTTTTTATATAATAAAATACTACTCCAAACACATTCCCTGGAAGGAAAGAAGGACAAACTAGAGACTTTTATAGGTAAATGGATGCAACCAGAAACCATGCTCACCAGTGAAATATACCAGGTACACATGTGTGAACATTGTATTGTCTCCTTTGTGTGAGAAACTGAAAGAGTAAATAATATCCAAAATATACAATAGATATTTGGGCCTGCCAGATAGCTCAGTGGACAAAAGCATCTGCTTAGGCAAGCCTAGGCATGCACAGGGACACAGCTGGATGCCCGGCACCACATGCCTCACTAGGCCAACACCCTGCCCCATCCCGGGTGCACTGAGCCAGTCACTGAGTCTGGGCGTGGTGGCAATCTCAGGCCTGGGGAGGCTGAAAATGGTAGAATCACTTTGAACCTGAACTGCATAGTGGGACCCTGTAACAACCAAATATAATAATAATAATAATAATAATAACAACAACAACAGATATTGTGAAATGGGAAGAACTGTTCAAACAGAAAAAGGACCTCAGATTGAGAAAAAGGAGAAAAGAAAAAAGGGAAAATTTAGCAAAATACGCACACATATACTCATACACATAAGATAGTTAAGACAGTTAGTTATACTACTAGTTTCTAATAGTTCACTGAGAAAAAAAGTTTATGATAATATTGTTTGGTCAATTAAATTCCTGTATCTTAGACCCTGAGTAAGTAACTTAAAGATAACAATATGCAATATATTAACCATTATTAACCTCCTATTATCTTGTTTTGAAATTGTTTTACCTTTTTGTCTTTAAAGTAAAAAAAAAAAAATTAAAGATATTGACAGCCAGGGACACAACTCAGCAGCACAGTCCCTGTCTGGTAAGCGCAAGGTCCTTAATACAAGCACTGGTACAAAAAAAAAAAAAAAAAGTTTTTAATATTGGAAAGCTGCAAGTACGTATAAACTTAAAGAAAACTGGTGTTTAAGTTCTGCTGATGATGTCCTATCCAAAGATAGGTTTAAGATGGATCATGTTATCTACACAGAGTCACAGTACTCATTTCACAGGTGAGAAAACGAAGGATTAGGGAATTTATGCTATAGACCAGAGATCACCCTCCCACCCTGTGAGCCTTCTCAGGTGCAAAGCACACATGCTTAGCAAGGTTTACTCATGTTTTATTGTCCATCTACCCACTGCCTGTGCCAGTTTTATTAGACTCAGGGTGAGCACTAGAGAAGGATATGCAATGTCAAGGGGGAAAAAAGTTAATGATACTATGACCAGAAACACCCCCAAATACCACACACGTTTTGATGTAAGTTGTAAAAGTGCCAGAATGCTTTTCTTTTCTCTCTTTTTTTTGGGGGGTTGAGGGGATGGCTGGACTCAATTTAAAGTAGAAATCCAGGTAAGAGGAGAAAAATAATAATAGAGGTACACAAAAAGGATAAACAATAAAAGTTCTTAAATGTCAGGCCGAGAAGTTTGGCTTTTTCAAGGGAGACACAGGGAGCCATTCAGTCATTTTAGTGTGAGGAACGACATAATTAGATGACACCTTTTTGAGTGCCCATGCTCTTTACCCCTCTCAAGGAGGAATGTGCAGTTCAGGATAGGAACGCAAAGGGCCCAAGGCAAAAGAGCACCAGCTAAGGGCGGGATGGAGGAGGTTCAGCAGGTACGGGAGTGGTGAAGCCGATCAGGTTCAGAAGGGAAGAAAGGGAGGGAGATTCTGGATACTTCTGAGATGTTTGCTTTAGGGGACAAGTCGGGGGATCCGTGGTACTTTATAATATTAGGGAACCCGGGGACTGGAACATCAGGCTGGAGATGCTGGTGCGAGCAGTCAGGTGCCCCGTGAGAGGAGCCACTTAATAGGTAGAAAAACTAGGGAGCTTGAAGCTGAGGCTGGAATACTGCCTAGACAACACTGATATTTCCAAGGGTGAAATGTATCCTGGGATTTAGTTATACAGAGTGAGAAAGTACATTCCAGTGAAAGGGGGAAATGTACAGGATTGGTGAATTGTTGAGCCAGGGAATGTACAGGGGACATGAAGGGGAACAGAGGAGATGAGGAGGATGAGGCCATAGTGTTTCCATTCTTAAAGCCACACAGGAGCAGAAGCCAAAAACACAGGAGTGAAACTCAGCAGGCTCAGCTGAGACCCAAGTGCGCAAGCAAGGTAAAAGAAACGCACAGAAATGAAATAAAGACTGCTTAGTCCCTGGGGAAGGCGTGGGCTGGTTGGCTCTTCTGCGTAAGAAGGGAATGATTAGCTCAGGATGAAGGGGTACAGCGAATAAAAGACGAGTTCCTGAAGGAACAGAACTGAGCGGCAAATACAACGAGTACTTCCCAACCTGAAGGCTTAAGAACATCTTC
The DNA here is from genome assembly GCA_004027025.1 of Myocastor coypus. Taxonomy (NCBI): domain Eukaryota; kingdom Metazoa; phylum Chordata; class Mammalia; order Rodentia; family Myocastoridae; genus Myocastor; species Myocastor coypus. Next base: position 7,956 of record PVJA010015906.1, on the reverse strand, counting down.
TGCACTGCGGCCCTTCCAGTCTCTAGCTGATGGATTCTGAGTCAGCGTCCACACACTCGGGGCCCTGCGCCCATCACTTAACCCACGTGCATGGCCCCCACCCAGGACTAAAGGCCAGTTACTCTGAGGTAAACTGGTCAGTGCTGCTGGCCACTACCCTAGTTTACAGCCTTGCTCCACTTCCTTCCCCATATCCTATGAGCACAGAGTTTAACCGAAGCAACCGGACCTGAAGAACGGGGAACCAGAGACGCGACAGTTCTCTTGGTGTTTCCACTCAGCGCCAGCCTCTCGACTCCCTGTTGACATGCAAGCCACGGTAATCCTTTAATTAGACGTATCATTCTCCGGTGTCAAATAGCTCGATGACTTTGCAAATGGATTAGGAATGACAATGAAACTCTACTATGGCCCACAAGGCCTTGCACGTGACCACTGCCTACGTTAAACCTTATTTATGCCACCCTTCCCATTTATAGACCTTTAGAACACTGCTATTTCCTCAGCTTTCAATTCTTTTTCTTTTACAAGCTGACTCTTTTTCCTTCAAATGTCAGCTAATTTGTGTGTGTGTGTGTGTGTGTGTGTGTGTGTGTGTGTAGTCCTGGGAATGGAATCTGAACCTTGTACTTGCCAGGCAGGTGCTTATCCTGCTGAGCTATATCCCCAGCCCTGTCAGCTAAAACTTCTCCTCAGTCTTAACCCTGACTACACAAGGAAAAGATAGTAACCTTGTTACTGTTTCTTTTTGTCCTTGATTAATTTTCTTTACACCATGCACTGTACTCACGTCTTTCCTTGATCACTTACAGGCAACCTATAAATTTCATAAAGGCAAAAAGTGTCTTTCATTTACCGATAATCAATCCTTAGTGAAGTGTTCGGCACACAGTAGACAGCAAGTTCCCAGTAAAAGAAAGGAGAGAGAAAATAATAAACAGGATATCAGTAAAAAATTCTTTGAAGAAGTGACAGAGTTGAGAAGAAGCTAATTTCATGTGTCAACTTCATTAGGAAGAGGACCTGCCTCAACATTCTGGCTGTTTCTGTGATAGTCATTTTTAGCCAAGATCAGCGTTATGTGAATAGCATTTGAACACAGCAGGTGACCCTCCCGCACTGAAGCCAGTCTGCTGAAGGCCATCCTAGAAATCGCTATCTCGGAAAGATGCTTCTTTCTGGCATAGTGTCTAGACTGGAGCTGCAGTGCCAGCTCTTCGCAGGCAACCGACCCTGCATATTTTGTGCCTGCCAGCCTCCATGGGCACATGGGCAAACTCCTCCAAGTAAATCTCGTATCTCTACGTATGTGTATGCCAAGGGTGCGCACACACACACAGAGTCACCTGCACACACTTGATTCCGTTTCTTGGAAAAAGCCTTATATGGAGTATTAGAAACTAGAAAATATGAGGTGAAACTCCAATTCTAACGTACAGTACTTGAACATTACTTTCTCTAGAATTATTTTTTGTTTACAAAATGAACAAAATTTTTAAAAATCAACAACTACTAGACATTACTGATTCCATCACCACATAAGCATTGTCTTCAAATAAATGCAAACTCAAATGTGCATCTTTTATCTACTCTTCATTTTCAAGCTGGCATGAATACTCAATTCAATACAGACTGCCCTGATAAACTCTTTAAACAACTTAACACAACAGAAAACCATGGAGAGTCCTAAAGTAAGGGTGGCAATATTGGACAAGTGTTGATAAAAATGAACTTTTTTTTTTTTTTTTTGTCTTTTTGAGACAGGGTCTCGCTGTACAGTTCAGGCTGGCCTTGAGCTCAGTTTTGTAGCCCAGGCTGGTCTTGAACTCTCACCAATCCTCCTGCCTCAGCCTCCCAAGTGCTAGAGTTACAGGAGTGTCCCACCACTCCCGGCTTAAATGAACTTTTTTGAAAAGGGAAATAATATGCTTATACATTTTCACCCTTTTTCTTTTTCTTTTTTTTTGGAGACAGGGTCTCACTATGCAGTTCAGGCTGGCCTTGCGCTCACTTTTGTAGCCCAGGCTGGTCTCGAACTCACACCGATCCTCCTGCCTCAGCCTCCCAAGTGCTGGGATTACAGGCGTGCGCCACCACGCCCGGCTCACCTTTTTCAATAAAAGATTTCATGGTGCAAAAGCATTATTTCCCTGGGGCCAGTGAGCTAGCTCAGCAGTCTAGAGTGCTTGCTTAGGCAAGCTTAGACAGGTTCAGGGGACCATAGCTTGATCCCCGGCACTACATGCAGGGCCAGCCCTGCCCTCGTGGTAACTCATTCTAAAGAACATTCAGTTACCAGATAATTATATTAAGGCTAGGGTTTATAGTGTTAAATGAGAAGTTGCTTAGACAAAATAAAATCCAGGGACTTTCATTATTTAATAGACAATCATATAAGTTGAATATAGTGAATATAAAATATAGAATGTAGAATGCTGAGTTTAAATTGACAATATTTGTTTTTGCTTTCAGATACTGAAAGTCAAATATTACCAAACTACATAAAATATTTTTAAAAATGCACAAAAAGGGGGGCTTTTGGATTAGCTCAGTGGTTTAAGTGCCCGTATGGGTAATCCCAATCAGACACAGGGGATGGCGGTTTGATCCCCACACCCATCTTTAAAGCAGCCTAAGCTAGCCAAAAAAACAAAAAAACAAAAAAAAAAAAGCAAAAAAATTCTCTGTTGACATTAAATATAGAAAACTGATGAAAATAAACGTATAAATTTTTAGCATATTTGGCAAGCCTGAGGGAAACTCTGGAAAGGACAATAAAAGCCAAAATTCACGCTGACTTTCTCTTCCAATGCTGCATTAGGCAGTAGGAGTGAGTGATGGTGAGTGGGAGCGCGGCCACAGAGAAAATTCATTCTAATAGTTTCTGCATTAGCTACACTGTAATAAGGTAGATAAAATACATAAAAATAAATGAGCGCTTAAAACCAATGGTCTAAAAAAGCATACAAAAATTAAAAATTGGATCAAAAGCATGTCACTTCTTCAAGAGAGACTATATCAACATTGAACTCTTTGTTTATGAAAATTAACAGAAACCAAATATAATAGTAGGAATATTTGTGTAAAGTGAACTTGTGTCTGTGCAGTGTTCAGGGTAAAGCAGTAATTTCGATGTCAAGTGTTGTGAAATTGCTTGAATTCTTTTTAAAATTATTGTTTTTGAAGATATGGTTTTTTAAAATTTATTTTTATTCTTTTTATTTGCATGTTAATTTGGTACAGGTTCTCCCTATACAGCTCAGACTCCTCAATGTGCTGCCCCTGCATGACCCGCGGTCAGCCAGCCCAGCACTGGGATTATAGGCACGCGCCACGCTGAACTAACTGTAATAAAAAACGACAATTAAAGACTTTCTGGAGGGCTAGCCTGATAGCATAGTGGATTAAAGCCCGGCTTAGGAAGAGCGCATTGGCCGGGGTTCAATCCCTGGCATGCCATGCCAGCCCCGCCCTCTGGGAGCACTGAGACCATGATTGAGACTGGGTGTGGTGGCCTCGCACCTGTAATCCCAGCACTTGAGAAGCTGAAAACAGGAGAATCACTACAGGTGCAATGTGTAGTGAGACCCTGACCCTGTAGATCCTGTCCTAAATAAACGACAGAAAAAAAAAAAAAAAAAAAAAAAAAAAAAAACCTTTCCGGAATAGAAAGCATAGTTACTAGGACTAGCCATATGTGAATGAGATTTTCTGAGTCCCTGAACCTACTCATTTGCAAGCTGCTTTGTAAAGCACTGATAATATTTTTACTTAAAAATGACTTCAAAATTCACCTAGTTTATAGACACACCCAATGCAAACAGCTCATTTACACCAGATATTCTTTTCTTTTTTTTTTCAGTACCAGGGATTGAATTCAGGACCTTGCACTTGCTAGGCAAGCACTTATCCTACTGAGCTATCTCCCCAGCCCTACACCAGATATATATTTTTTTTTAATTGGTGGGACCAGGGTTCAAACTCACGACCTTGCACTTGCCAGGCAGGTACTTGTGCCACAAGGCTACCTCCCTGGCCCCCAGATATTCTTGATGATTATCCAAGTACAGTAATATTACCAATGAGGGAGGAGAGGCCTTCTACCTCAACATCAGTTCAATTACCAGAAAATCTGAATTAAATCCCCGGCACCACATGCCATGCCAGCCCCGCCCCCAGCTGGCCACCAAGACCAGGTGTGGTGGCACACACCTGTAATCCCAGTGCTGGGGAGGCTGAAAACAGGAGGATCACTATGAGTCCCTGCTGCACAGTGAGACCCTGCATCAAATAACATTTTTTAAAAAATCAGAAAATCTTTCAAATTTAACGTGTCCTTATAATAACTTACATCCAGTGACTTTAGTTCTACAGTCAGAGGCTATACCACAAAAGCAGGCACTTTCTTCTACCAGGAAACGTTTCCAATAATTGAAGACCTAACTATCAAATCCTTTAGGCTAAACACCTCCAACTATAAGAAAGCTAAGTTATCTCCTCTCATTCTTTCTCACACAGCTTTTCAACAACCCCTCGCTGTCACGGTGGCCTTCTCTGAGTACATCCCAGTCTGCCAGAGCCCCTTTAAAAGAAGATGTCCAACATGAAACTCAATATCCTAGACACTGTGATCTGGCTGTGTGCTGCGTTCCCTCTCTTTTTAATTTTTCACAGTTGAAAGTGAGATTTATAATTCTCCATAAAAACAAATATTCTTACTGAAGATGGGAAAATAAGGATCATATTACACACTTTCACAGCACCAACTCAGATAAAACTTGGGAGATTTTCTTAGTTTTCCATATGCCACGTGCAAATGTAAATCAGACCACCTGACTATCATAATCATTGTAGCAAAGTTATTTTTGGATCAAAACTTGGATTTCTATTCAAGTTTTCCACATTTAAAATCTTTAGAGGAAGATGGGGGCTCAATGAACTGTTACTTTATATTTTAAAGAGATTTTTACCGTAAAAGATAAGTTTCGCTGCCTTGCTAAAAAGATTTATATACCTACCCATAAATTTAGACAACCTTTAGATCTTAATGTATAAAACTGATGTTTGAATCATGCCTACATTTTTTCCATTCTCCAAATTTTTCCTAATTAAGGCAAGCCTTAGGAAAGAAGATAGTTGGACATTCTTAACTACTTCTGTCTGGGTACATGCTGAATTTCCACTGCTTAAGATGCAGGACACACCACCTCTACCCAGGGCAAGTCACCTAAGTACTTTTATAAGCATAATATCCTGCTCATATAGAAAGTTAATTTGAACGAGTAATTCAAGAAATTATACCACATACACCTTCAAAAATCAATGAGCATCAACTTTTTATAAACAATTACATCCAAAACATCAACTGAAGATGAAATAATCAAAACTCTGTGTTACTTTTTTTTTTTTTTTGAGACAGGGTCTCACTATGCAGTTCAGGCTGGCCTTGAGCTCACTTCTATAGCCCAGGCTGGTCTCGAACTTGCACTGATCCTCCTGGCTCAGCCTCCCGAGTGCTGGGATTACAGGTGTGTGCCACCACGCCCGGATATTATGTGTTACTTGTATATGCACCTTGGAAAACACATTTTACCACATAGCTTTTTCCTCATATCTTAAAATAGGGTCATTGCAAGTATTAAGTCTATTTCAGAGAAAATGAAATTAATCAAAGAATATTATGGAATAAAGTATAAATAAAAAATCAATGGGCCAGGCATGGTGGCGCACGCCTGTAATCCCAGCACTCGGGAGGCTGAGGCAGGAGGATTGGTGCGAGTTCAAGACCAGCCTGGGCTACAAAAGTGAGCTCAAGGCCAGCCTGAACTGCATAGCAAGACCCTGTCTCAAAAAGACAAAAAAAGGGGCTGGGGAGATAGCTCCATGGCACAAGAGCCTGCCTGGCAAGTACAAGGTCATGAGTTCGAATCCTGGTCCCACCAAAAAAAAAAAAAAAATCAATGGCTTGGGGGCTGGGGAGATAGCTCCCTGGCACAAGTGCCTGCCTGGCAAGTGCAAGATTGTGAGTTTGAATTCCGGTCCCGCAAAAAAAAGGAAAAAAAAAAGTCTTACTACTTTGTGAAAATTCCACTAACTCTTAATAATATAATGACCACTCTTCTGAAAAACATTAAAAATACTTAATTAACTATTTTATGTTTATAAAAATTTTAAGAGACGTGAATAATCACAACAGTAAAAGTTACAGAATGAACTAGAAATATAGGCTACAAATATTCTCTACTTCTACAAAGTCTCCTTAATATAGCTTAACAATGCTTCAGTTAAAGTACATTAAGAAAACAAGATCCAACTGCTAACCGTCCTGGCTTACCTAGGCAGCTCTGGTATGTAGAACCCCACACAGGTAGTTCCCGTCCTAGAAACTTCCATCCTCACTCCTTGAAAAAAGGGAAGTTCTACAAATTTCTGAGAGTGACATGATCTGAGAGGACCACTGACACGTACTACCTTCTGGGTACTAGAGCATTTGAACAGTTCAGTACAAATAGAATATCATCACTATTCAAAGTGTGTGCAACAGGGGCTGGGGAGATAGCTCCGTGGCATAAGTGCCTGCCTGGCAAGTGCAAGGTCGTGAGTTTGAACCCCAGTCCCACCAAAAAAAAAAAAAAAAAAAAAAAAAGTGTGTGCAACAACCTGTATTGTTACATACACCTAAAACGCATATATTGAAATCCTAATCCCTCCTGTGATGATATCATGAGGGTGGCCTTTGGAAGGTGAGTATGTTCTGAAGGCTAACGCGCCCACAAGCAGGGATTAAGCACCCCTATAAAATGGACCCTCGAGAGCTCTCTGAACATAATTACCAAACACACAGTATAATAATAGCCCTTGAGAACTCAAAGAGGCGGCGATGATTCTTGCAGCAGAAAATGCAGCAGAAAAACAATTCAGTAGGTAGAAATACTTCCAAATAAATTATGAACATCTACTTTAACTGTCCTTTATATACACCTGTATTATCAATATTCATGAAACATTTTTCAAAGATAAAAATAAGGTGAATTACACAGGGAAATCAGCATTCCACAAAACATAAAAAAGAACTGGCTCTAGCATCCAAAACAGATCACATCTCCATGTATAACTTTACAGTTAGGAATCCTAGCCCAAGAAGTTCATATTACCCAAAGCCAAAAAGTATACAAAACATTAAAATCCTTGCAAACCCACTCGCAACACACTGAAGAGAAAAAAGCTAAAAGCTTTCCCTTCAAAATTAGGAACAAAACCAGGAAGGAGGTCAAACATCACCACTCCTGTTCAATAAAAATACTAAAAAATTCAGCCAGAATAATCAGGTTTTAAAAAAAGATATGGACAGGAAAGGAAGACGTCAGACCATCATTATTTGCAGATGACATGATCGTAACATAACACACCCAACAGATTCTACCAAAAGACTCTGGGAATTAATAATCAAATTCAGCAATGTATCAAGATATAAAACCAAGGCGGGCATGGGGCACACCCCTGTATTCCCAGCACTTAGAAAGCTGAGGCAGAAGGATCAGTGTGAGTTTGAGACCAACCTGGGCTATAAAAGTGAGTTCAAGACCACTGCATAGTGAGACCCTCAAAAAGACCAATAAAATAAAATAAAATCAACACGCAAAAAGCAACAGCATCTGTATTACCCAAATAATGAATAATGAATTTACTTCTAATGAATTTACCTATAATGAATTTACCTATAAAGAATTATAAATACAATACCATTTTAATCACATCAAGGAAAATGAAATACTAAGGAATTGACCAAACCAAGGATGTATAAGATCTCTACAATGGAAACCATAGCACTTTGAAAAAGCCAAAAAGATCAAAGAGGATATCTGAAAAAGAAAAGACATTCCCTATTGCTGGGTAAGCAATATCCATATCATCAAAATGGTCATATTCCTAAAATTGACATACAGATTTAATGCA
>PVJA010015905.1:0-44469 GCA_004027025.1 Myocastor coypus | reverse complement strand
CCTGGGCTACAAAAGTGAGCGCAGGACCAGCCTCAACTGCATAGCAAGACCCTGTCTCAAAAAAGACAAAAAAATAAAAATAAAATAAAATAAAATCTGTTAAAGTAAAATCCCTGAGTTAAATGTTGATGTATATATACATATACCTGTAATTTTCTTAAATTGAAATCAGTAGAAAGTATAATTCCATGAATGAATTATTCCTAAGTGTATGCTTTATAATTTGTTTTCTTATAATAAAAATAATGACTCAATGTCCTCATTAAAACAAAACAAGTTGTTATACTATCTGAGTTATATTACTTTGAAAAATAATTCAAGTTTGGATGAAGCAGAAGAAATAGTATACTTTGGTGATGAATTTTGAGCAGAATTCCTCTGAAATTCTGCTTAGGATTCAGGAAAACAATGGGAAACAGACTCTTTCTTAAGTGCAGAGTGGATCCCAGTGTCCTAAACGCACTAGGCTCATTTATCAGGCTGAACCGTTCGTCCTGGACCTTAGCATTCCTTGCTTTAGAGACATGTGCATGTCATTCAGGGCTTCTTTATAGCAAACAGAACAGCCCACGTTTGAGGCTTGGGCTTACAGATCCATGGTTATTGGTACAGTGGGCAACTCCAAGGCTTTACTACAGCTGGGCATTTGGGACCACATCAAAACAAATGATCTCTCCAGACTACTAAGAGGTTAACATATAAGGGAAGACAAGTTGCATGGTATCTGCTGGATGGCATGAACGTGACTGTGCCCTGCATAGAGAGCTGGGAAGAATGGGAAAACATGGCTATGAGTGACTTAGTGCCTTCTGGCCACAGCAAGCCCTGGCTTGGAACGAACTCTGTGATAAACAATAAATCTGGCTGAAAGCCTGAACAGCAAAGGTTCAATACGTGCCAGCTAGCCAAGAAAAACCAGACGCGCAAGCTCTATTATATACGGCGTCTTATGCCATGTCTGTTCTTTCTTTTAAACACAACTACCAAAAATCTCACATCAAATATCTTTCAGAGTCAAAGACAACCACAATTTGATTTTTCTGTATCTGTATCAAAGCCAGAGTCAATGCGTTGGGGCTGCACATCAGGGATCTAAGCAATAGAGACCGATAAAGCACACAGCTTGTGCTGAAAGAGCTGCTCTTCTAGCCGGGAAGACAAGATTTGAACAACTCTTACCTTGTGGATGAAAGTAATAGTGACACAGAGTAAGGCAATATTTTTTTTGTCCAAGTCATCATTCCTAAAACCCATAAAATGAGCTCATTCCATTCTCCCAGGAGGAAGAGATTACTTTTATGGGGTCACTGTACTACATTTCCCCTAAAACCTCAAATTAGACAGATCTTCCTTTAGATAAACCAGTCCGCAATGTCACTCAACACACCTTTCCCCAGGGAACCTTTTCCTCTTCCTATTAGTGAGGATTGTGAAAGGTTATACTGTGTTAGTCAGTTTTGAAAGATTTACCTGGTCCAACTTGTTTCATTCTCAACAAGTACCCTACAATTAAATGTTTCTTACCTATTTCCACTTAACAAATGAGAATCAAAAAGAAAAGATCTTAAACTACTGCTCATGTGGTCAGCAGCAAGACTTCCCCACAGGGCTGCCTGCTCCCAGAGCCCACCCTCTTCCATGCATGCAGTATTTACACACAGGACACACTCATCCACAGTGCCCAGCCAGCTTGCCAATTTCTTCTCACTTAATCTATGTGCACTGATGAAACTGATCTCCATGCCTATGAAGATCACCAAGTGGGGACCACAGACCAAAGTTCACAAATCACAAGACAAGGCATGTCATAGCCTGAGGAGGAACAGATAACAATACTATTATGATCATGATTAAATTCTTGTTGACTACAGAAAAAAGACACAGACCTTTCCTATTCAAGTTTATATGAAATGGTAGAAAGATAATCCTTCACATATTTTCTTTTCATTGTTCAAAGATTACAGAGCTGGCAGGTAGCTTACAGGCCCCAGGGGCGCCAGCCATACAAGGTCTGTGGCCATTTCCATTTGTTAGATCAACACTGTGTTTACTTTGTAAATTATCTTCTGTCTATGGCTATGGTGTTCTGAGCATGCATACCTATTATTATAAATGGAGATATTTCCTTAAAGAGCTAATCTGTGTATGCATTGCAACATTTTTTGCTCTGCACTCCTTTCTAGATAAATGATTCACTCCTCGTGTCCCGGTGGTCAAGTTTAGGGATCTTAGTTCTTGTCCAACTAGGGATATGGCCAGTCATGATCTGAGGGGTTTTGAGTTGAATGAAATCTTTTCTGTACCAATTAATAAAGATGAAAATAATATTTATTGTGCTAAATGAAAAATTAAGTTCTTTTAATTTTGCTGCACTGCATGAGAAGTGATATCATTCATATACCTGTGTGTGTGTGAGTGTGTGTGTGTGTGTGTGTGTGTGTGTGTATGTGTGTGTGTGTTTGGTTTTATAGTCCATAAGCTACACTGTCACTGGATACATTACATCAATGACTAATAAAAGGACTGGTCAAAAACAATGATGTTCTTGAGTAAAAAATGGTATGTATTTATTTAGAGAAAACATGGAAAGATCACTAAAGGTCAATAAATATTTGACAAAAATTTACCAAATAGAGAAGAGACAATTACCTATGACATTAGAGGAACAAAGAATATGTACAATTTGAAAATACATAAAACACAAAAATACAGTATCACTGCAAGATTTAAAAATTTGTGGGCACTCATAAATTAATAGGATGGTAAATCTAAAACATGAAAGAACAAGGAAGAATTTTTAGAAATATGCATATTTTGTATGATGTATGCACAGATTATACACAGTTACTAAAGTTTAAAAACCTTATATTCAGCAGTTCTGGGGATATGAGGTTAAATACAGGAGAATGAAAAAAGAACACAAAATAGAAAAACAGAAAAATAAGAAAATATGAAAGAAATAACATAAGTTCTGAGAAAAAAAAAGAAATATTAGGTCACGGAACACAGTGTAAAATTTGAACTTTTAAATGTACTGAAAGCATTCAAGTGATATAAAAATGTATTTTATTTTTTAACTTTATTTATTGATTTTGTACAGGGTCTTGCTATGCACCTTGGACTCAAAGTGATCCTCCTGTCTCAGTCTCCTCAGTGCTGGGATTACAGGTATATGCCACCATGCCTGGTTTCAGGGGCCAGATCAGCACACCTGGGGTTCTGGAGCTGGCATGGCATATGGTACCAGGGATCAAATCTGGGTCCTTGCATTTGCCAGGCAGGCACTTAGACTGCCAAGCTATCTCTCCAGCCTCACCTTTTTAAAACATTAATGAAAAAGGTATACTGTGTGAGCTAAATATAGAATGAATATTTAAATTTAGGAAGATTTAGGGGCTGGGAGATAGCTCAGGGGCACAAGTGCCTGCCTGGCAAATGCAAGATCCTGAGTTTGATCCCTGGCTCCACAAAATAAATAAATAAATTTTAAAAGATTTTTTATAATGAGAATTGCTATTAATTCCCCTTAAAACACTCCTCCTCATTTTGAACACATTTGTCCCATTATTTTTGTCACTTTCTGAAGCAGTTCTGGAAGTCCTCTTTCATGAGTGCCTCTACAGGTTGTGACACAGACTACAGTGAATGCTGCTGCCAAGTGCCAGCCCACGCAGAGGCAGGGTCTTAGACATGTTACAGTGATATGGTGAGCCTTCAGCATCACTCCTTAATGACACAAGGCGCAGCTTCTTGTCCTGCCCCAAGTTCACAGGTCTTTGATTTAACTAGTAAAATATTAATCATTGACCATGAAAGGTATAAACATGTTAAACAAACCAAGGACATCTAGGCCCCCATGAGAGTGCAACTAAAGACACTTATGGAAGATGCACCTCATTACAAATATTTTATAAATAAATGTTGCAGTGACAATAGAAAGGTGCTCAAAGATGAAAAACTGAAAGATTTATTTATAAATATAACAGGCTTGATGTAAGAATTTTACCTAAAGTCATACATAAGCTGTGGTGGCATATGATAAGAATCTGCCCAATATTAAAGAATTTGATATTCCTGTACAACATGAACAAATTCAACTAACGTGGCATTACTTAGTTTATGAGGCTTAGTTTTGGATTCCTACATGGACAGAGTGCAGTCTTTGTCCCTAAGGTGCTGGTATTTTAAATCTGAAACGGTATCAGGTACAAGTGCAGTACCGCGACAGAAAGAAGAGCTCAAGAGAAGGGCCACCGCATTAGAACGGTGATCCCAGCGCAGTGTGGTCCCGCTTCACCACGGCACTGGATGGCCGATGTTAACAGTTGAAGGAAGCTCGGGAACCCACAGGGAGCGCCGCTCCCAGCAGCCACTGGGCTCGCACGCATCTCACATAGCACTCGGCTCTTCACTAGGCTCCACCTAGCACTGCTCGTCCACACGTCTCCAAAATCCAGACCTCCGCCTGTTCCAGCTACTTGGAAAGTCCTCTGCCCATAGTGCTTGACTAAATTCTAGAGAAGTGACACAGTAACACGACCTGCTCACATTTCAACCCAGCCCCACCTAAAACGTGTCCCATGGCCGGGCTCCACAGAGGGCAGGCAAGTCCTTCTCATAGCAGGGAACTTGCCTTCTGTATTTTCAATCCTTGTATTATCGGGGAGCACCCCTGGCACCTGTCCTACGGAACACTTCCAGTCTCCTTCACGTGCGTGCACAACGCAGCCACAGCCCTTTCCTATCCCTCTACTCTCTATCTTTGCTCTATTTTCCCTGTGCTATCAAATTTTCCTGATATTTGGTCAATGCAAACATGAATATTTTCCAGTTAAAGTGAAGCCTTTGGAAACAAAACAACAAAAATGCATACCTTGTATTAAAATCATATTAAGTATTGCTCATAACAACCCAGTCATCTAAACCTGCCACACTAATGCAGCTATGATAATGACTTTAACAGGCTGTGTTCTTCACCAATGTGAGTTTGCTGCTCTAGGAAACTCTCACTCCAACAGCCACTGCCAAAAAGCCTTTAGTCCATTCAGAAAATTCATGCAATTCCATTCCAATGAGCCCAAGACTGCTTCCCAACTGGCAGGATAGAGCACCAACTCACTGCTAGCTCCAGAAAACTCCTAAGGAATTGTGTCTTAGTGGTACCTGCCAACCCTCAACTATTATGGGCTTCTCCCATCCATCTCAGTCCTCCGCCTCAAAGGCCAGTAAGATGCCACTAATTCCATAGGTGTTGATTCCCTATGCTATGGGAAGCAATATGCTCAAGTGCTTGGATGGCTTAATTTAATATTGTTCTAGTAGTATTTTATGGATAGAAACTTCAATAGATATTCGCAACAAGAGAGAGAGAGAGAGAGAGAGAGAGAGAGAGAGAGAGAGAGAGAGGGTGATGCCAGTGACTGCTACTGTGCTCGATTCCTGTATTATCATTCATCACCCATGTGATCTGCATAGCAGTTAAAATATACACATTCACACAAAAGCACCAGCAATAATGGTGACATCAGTAATAAGCATCACACAGCCTACACATGCCAATCCGCTATGAATCTGAATCCCCGCAACATCTCAGCTTTACTAAGGTGTATGGGAGACCCACTGGTAAGACACTGTGCTGAAAGCCTCAAACTTGGTCTTATAAACTCCCCCTATGGCAGTCCTGTGAGATCACAGTGGAACTTAGATTTGAATTTCCACAGGCCCAAGTGTGAAAGATAGGTATGAACTTGGTGGGTGCCCTGAGGGGTGGTAGAGTCTTTAGTAGGCGGGGGAAAATCATAAGGTCCCAGGGGCTGTGCTCTCAAGGGGACCCTAGGGACTCCACTCTGCTCTTTTTCTCTTTTAACCCCTGGTCATGAGCAGAGCAGGTCCACTCTACTACACATGTCCACGTTGATGCATGGCACTGCCAGGGGCCCAGAGGCAAGAGAGCTGACTGGTTGCCAATAAGAGCTGCTAAAAGGGAGAGGAAACTGGATTAGTGCATTGACTAGCTTGGGTGATTTAGCACAGCCTTGGAAAGCTGCCCAGTGAAGATGGGCACTGTTGTCAGTCAGCCTTGGTTCCCATGTATTCACTAGGGGTCGCTCTTTGCTGCCTAGAGTTGCACACCCACACAGCAGAGTAAGGATGGCACCCCCAGCCTGTCCTCCCTGCTGATTTGAGCCCTGGGACTAATAGCTAAAGCAGTTCTTCCACATGGCTGAAATACAGAGCTCAGGCGCTCTCCTTTATAAGGTCTTGTTAAAATACCAATTCGCCCACTCCTATGTGGTGCAAAGAATAGACCTGCTGCAAGGGACACTGTCTCAGTCACATCCAGTCTGGGCCCAGCGGCTTGGACCTACCTGTGTTAAGTTAAAAAAATAAACAAAGGAAGCATTTTCTTTATTATATTAACTACATTACATATTTTACCTGTGCCCCCCCCCGCCCTGTGATCAGGAAGCCCAGGCAAGGCTGTGTGTCACCTGGTTACACACCTGTGTGCACAGTGTCACTTCTGTGTACCTCTTGTACCCATCAAGTCTTGAACCTTGAAAGGGTGACCTAAATTCTTGGAGTTGTAAAATGACAAATATACTGAACACTTGGACAGGACACATGAGACAGATACAGGCTTCCGTATTGCATACTAAAGCTATGAGACTGATAAAGTCACTACATACGGATAATGAATTTCAATTGTTCAATAGCCACATATGATATATAAAGTTACACAAATATTAAAGAATGACGAATTTTGTCTTTAAAAACAAACAAAAAATATTAACAAGAAACCTGCAGGAGGTTTTAAAAAATACTGATGTCTATCTCTAATTGTTTACTTATCCATCTAAAGCAAAAATAATAAAAAACATATATGCCACTTAAAATTTTTCTAGCAGCTATAATTTAAAAAAGCAAAATAAATGGAGTTCTAACCATTAGGAATGGTACTAATGTGATACTTCATGTAAGTTTCTTTTTCATCCTTAGTGTTTAAGACCCACTAATGACACTGTTGAAAACCAATTAACAAAAATTTACAGGCACATCAGCCCATCTCACACACTCTGTGGCAAGTGACGCATGGTTATTGTCTTGGACTGCGCAGGTCAACACTCTGAAATGTTTCCAGTGCAGTTGTTATGGTTTGTGTCTAGATGTCCCCGCAAAGATCCATACAGACATGGTGTCTGATTCGGATTCCAGAGTTTGTGACTGACTTATGCTCCAAAGCTGAGATTATGGGCATGAGCACTACCCTCTCCCGGGGCAGGCCCCTTACACACAATATAAGGAAGGGAAGGAAAGAGGCTGGCTCTCTGCTGCTCCTTTGATTTTGCTCCCGTTTCTTTGCTATTTTCCACAGCCATGAACTGTTGCCCTCTACCATGCTACAGCCTGCTTTGCAACCAGCCCAGTATGGCCTGAAACCTCCACAAAAACTGTGAGATAAGTAAATCTTTCCTGTCTAAATCCTGCATGTCCATATTTTGTCCCAGCAACGAGAAAAAAAATCAAGACCACAGGTTGCGAAGAACAATACACTTTGGAAGAAGAACTCCTCTTATCCACTATCTGTAATGGTCAGCAGTCGCTTCAGAGCCACGTTTCGGGAGGAGGTGAAGTTCTTTGTGAAGATTCCAGGCAGTAGAACAAGGTCAGGTAAACTTTTCTATTGTTTCTTTTAAATGCATATATTAATATTTGTCATTATCTGGTTATTAAGCAATCATGTAAGAAATTATATACATGGAGAGCCATAACATTACTGTTTCTACTAAGAAGAGATTTTACAAGCTGTGTTTTAACTAACCTCCCCGCATCTCTCTTCCATAAGCATTTCACCTTTTGCTTCTATATAACGATACTCATGAGCTAGGAGATGTCTTCAGTTACCACAAGCCCCATGACCACAGCAAAGTCAGTGCTAGAAGCAGGGCTTCTCACCTCTGGCTTCCGAACCCTCTGTACTGCTGCCACCTGGGAACCTATTAACAGTACAGACTCTGTCTCCACTCCCCAGTCCTGCCCATCCAGGGCTACACAGAGGCCAGTGGCCAGCACACAGTGCTTAACAAGCCAGCAGGGGACCTCTCTGCACACTGAGGTTGCAGAAGCACATGGTAGCCTGCTACCTCCCACTGTCCCTTCCTGACAGCCACAGTCATCTTAAGAAGTGATGGAAAGTTCATCCGCCATGACTCATAAGCACCTTTAGCACACGGCATCCCCATGTGGATGTCCACACATGTCTGCTTGTACACTCTTTATATTGTGCAGTGTTCACACATATCCATAAAGGAAAACAAGACTACAGTCTGGAATGCTGCTTTTCAAATATTTACATGATTTCATATGACAGGTAAGTTTTGAATTAGTTAGAGCTTCCTGATTTTTAATTTTTTGTAAAATAAGTATATATTGATAGAAATATGAAAATACTTTTCTTCTACAAAAAAAAAATTCACAGTACAATGGAGAATGACTTTGGTCAATGTGGTGTGTAGTATGATCTCAAAAGAATGTCCAAAATGCTCCTCAGAATAAAAGATGTAAGCAAAAAAAATCTCAAAAAATTAAGTTCTGGGGACTGCTGCCTGTGGAGCTGGCCTTTGGACACAGGTGCAGAAGGTGGGAAGTGAAGGAAATGGGACTGACCTTGACCGCCTGCTGCCTCCCAATGTCCTGAAATCACAAATTGCGATCTGTCCCCAGTTACAGTTGTGCTATAAACAACTAACCCATGCTTTGTGTGACTGTGAATTGTGTTGATTTTCTATTGTGTGCCTTTTTATAAGCCTTCTCAAAGAGTTTATGGCAATTTTCCTTATTAATCATCCTGAAGAGAATTTAACAAACTGGAAAATGAAGGATAATGATCTCCTCGCATATCTGCTTATCCTTTCACGTGATAACACTCTGGTTTTCTCCTACAAGTCTTGACTTACTCTACAGTAGCAAGTTGACCAGTCAGTAGAGGAAGGGATGGCTTTGGCCCTGCACTCATTCAGTGCCAGGTCCTGACCCAGGTCATCCCCAGGTGACCTCAACACCTGATTCCCCCCAGTCTTGCTTCTTTACCCGCTTCTCTGCAATCAGCGTGTACAGAAACTGTCATAACCCCAGAGGTGTAGCTTGCTTTTAGCAGACACTGTGGGAACTAAATTTTTCACGAGCTACAGATAACTCCATTCTGCAAGCCACCAGACCCATTGGGTTCCAAATGACCTTATAACTGACTTCTGATTACCCTGAGAAGATAATCTGATTACTAGGCAGTTAGGTGGGAGCACTGCATACCCCACCCTCTACCGTGCATTTCTCTTCTGAGGGTCTGAACAGCATTTGGGGGCACAACACGAGGGGTCTTCTCCCTGACTCATCTCACTGCCCTTCACCACTATTGACACCTTCAAAGTGATACTGAAATATTTTCTTCATAGTCTTCAGAGACTCCTTCTAAAGCGCGCTTGGCCCATCCTGGGAGGCGCTTTGGACACATGATCCATCACCTGGAGTCATTTTCATGTTTTTTAACCTGGTCCAGGTGATGGTCATGTCTCACTACCTGGAGTTTATTTGCAAGCTTGGGGCTAGGGAAACACTGGTTGGGCACTTATGACCCAGGAAAGGCGACTCCAGAACACACGCCCCTGTGACACTCATGATTCAACATGCTGTGCCCAGGCCGTCCTATCCAGTTGGACGCAGAAGTTTATAATAGCATGCATTTCTGTTGTTAGTGGCTCTGGTCCACTTTGTCCCCCTAACCTGAAGCAAAAACCATTCAGCTATACAGAGAAGCAACACTAATGTTAATGACACGAAGACCCCAACTCAGGTTTGCATGCTGACCGGTATTGTACCTACAGTGCACAGCAGTAATGTGGGCTAATGTCCTTCTATCATAGAGGGCCGAGAGCAGGGACAGTGTAATCAAGCATACTCACACTTTTTCTTAGCTCTCTTGCATAAACACGCAGCCTTCTTAGCACTACAAATGCTGACCTACAGCATCACTCAAAATATGGGAGCCCTCAAAGGCAGACTCCTCTGGAGGATTTTCCAACGAGGTCATAGCACTGAACTTATAAATTTGGGAATATGATAAGTTTCAAATGAAACCCCAGGACTAAAGTAGAGGGACGGCACTTCAGCTGCTTTAGGACAATTTCACTGTCTTCCTTTCATCTCAGTGGACCAGCTCAGCACTGATGGCTGGTGTGGGCTGGCAGGTTTCTGGTCAGCGTGTGCCTGAGGTCAGTCCTAGCAGGAGACTCTGTACTTTGACAGAGAGAAGAAATGACTGTATCAGCTAATTTTGCAGGGGGTCCTTGTAGGGCCGCCAGCTCTGCTCCGTCAAAGCACGGGCAAGAGGATAACAGGGAAGGTCTTTATTCCCTCTGTCAGCTCCTGGAGAGTTTCAGCTGCGCATGAAATAATGACTTTGAGAAAGCACTTTGATGTGGTTCACAATGTTTTCAACATACTCTCCCTGAGTCATCTCTGCAATCAGGGCGAATGCTGGAGCATAAGAGAGAGGGGAGGGCCCGGTGGGATGGCTCAGTGGTCTAAAGCGCCTGCTTGGAAAAGCTTGGGGGTTTCAGGGACCGCGGTTCAATCCCCAGCACCACATGCTGCGCCAGCCCTGCCCTCAGGGCAGGCTGAGCCGGCCATAAAAGTGAGTGAATAAACAAATAAAGGTTCTGAAACAAGAAAAAAATAAATAAAAATAAAAAATTAACAAAAAGAAAAAGAGAGAGAGAGGGGAGGAGGAGTAAATCTCAATAGCATCTTAGTGGAGGCTAAAGCCCAGCTGCGGGGGCTGAATTTACACTACAAGAAAGCAGAAGGTAAATATAGGAAAGTGAGGGGCTGGAAAATGGCTTCCATCCTTTTCCAGAATAGCGTCACTGAAATCTTACCAGGACAGAAAGGATCACCCAGCGAGCCACACTTTAAAGGCATTTAATGAAGCAGTGCCACTCCTAATGGAACTAACTTTCCAAAATAAAGGGCAATAATCAAGAATTATTATGGGTAGATGACAAAACTGGATTCTCGTATGACCACTCAGTTCTCATATTTTGATGAAATGTGAACGTACCCAATTTTAGGGTGAAGGCTGCTATGTTGTCCCTGCTGCTAGGCTACAGATTCCTCAGGGACAAGGTTCTAGGTCTGCTCTCCTCAAGACCTCCTGTGGGAACACTCACACCACAGCGCAGCATGCGCTCTGGATTTGGAAGACAGAAAGAGCAAGCTCTAAAATACAAACTATATCTCAGGCTGACCATCTCTGCAGCATGAAAACCAACTGGGGAGAATGCAAAACTAATTCTACGCCATACAAACTCTTGAAGATGCATTCAGCGGCTGGAGATATTGATTATAATGATAAGATCGACTATAGTGACAGATTCAACTTAGCTGATCAATCTGCTAATGCAGAGAAGCATTCCAGAGAATGGCCCTGTTGGCAGAAGTGGATGCGATCTGTGGCCATCAATTACAATGGTGACTTGGACTGATCAGTTACTATTTCTGTTCATATCCATCACTCACTTCCCACTTAGGGATCAGGAGACATAAAAATGCGGGAGGCAGAACCCTGGGGATGAATGCTCCAGAATCATGATTGCAAACATGTTTACTTATGATACGCATGTACACATTATACATTTTTATTTGATACTTGTCTGTGACATATACCGGGTCTTCTGCTACTGATTAACTGTCATTCCGGAGAGAATCACTCAGATTCTCTATCTAAAAAGAGCCCTCGGCTCTTTCCACCTTGCCTTGCACTGCCCTGTGGTGTTCCGCCTTCCCTTTCCTTCCTCCTCTTGGTCTTACCGTCTTTCTTGGTACTTTGGCCGTGCCTGACGCCACCCAGCAGTCTGCTCCTCCGGGACGGATCTCGCTATGGCCAGTTTCTTAGCTCATGCTACCCTGCAGGTGGCTTTCCCTACCCTTCTCCGACAACCGTGTCTCCTTCCCTACTTCTCTTCTGTCTGTACAGGTCCCAGCATCCTACTCTTAGAGCTCTTTGACTTCCATCTCAGAACTAGAATCAGTTTGCCTGACATCTGTGCTAATTACTGTTGTTGTTGTCGTTGTTTTTCCATTAGGGCCCCCTTCACCAAGCTCCCCTACACTGACTGAGATCTTTTCTGAACTCTAGGAACACATACTGGCAAATCTATACGTGAAACCTGAATTGTTAGCGTTCTGTGCCAATATATAACATCACCTCCCTTCCAGACTGCTGTCCTCTCCCGTGTTCACAGCACCTGTTATATCACCACTTTATGTCCAGCCCTGGGTGAACAAGACGCAGGGAACTCCATTAGTAAATTGTTTGGAAGGTGATGGGCAGACACCGCCTGGGCTGTAACTCCCCCGACGCGGAGCAATTACAATCAACCTGCCTCACGGTTTGCCCTCACACACCCTTGGATGGACGCCTTCCAAAAGACATAGCAAGGTTGCACCTAGCAGGGCAGCCAATGCAAGCTTATGAAAACAGTTGGAGTGTTTTCTTTATAATTGAAATTGCAATTATTAATCACAGTATTTTTAATAATTTTAAAGATGGGTGATTTATTTTCCTATGCTAGAGATGATAATGTAAAAATATTTCCATAGGGGAAACATGATGGTGTGGGTTTTCTATGGAGATTATGCAGCGATAGCAGTGAGGGGGATTTTCAGGCAGTCTGCCATCTCTACCTCTCCTTTCTGCTGACCAGACTTCTACTTTCTTCCAAAAATGTAGGCCGACCATATAGCTCGGCAGACTATAAAGCACCTGCTTAGACAGGTGCAGGGACCGGGGTTCCATCCCCAGGGTGTGTGCAGGCCCTGCCCCGGGGTGTGCTGAAACAGCAACGGAGACTGGGCATGGTGGCGCATGCATATCCTCCCACTGCTTGGGAAGCTGAAAACAGGAGGATCACTCTGAGTCTGATAGTGAGACCCTGTACTAAACATATTAAATAAGTAAATGAATAAATCCTTTCAAAAAATGATCCACCTCGCTGAAGGTAATATAGGTATCCACAGGCTTCTGGTTTAATTCTTTGGGGGTGGGTTCATGGCTTGTGACATTTCCTCAAAAAAAAAAAAGAAAACCCGAGCTGAACACAGGTACATCACTACAAGTCTGACCTACATAGCAAGACCCTACAGACCCCACACTAAAATGCAAAAAAAGCACCTCTCCATAATATTTTAATAGGATTCAAATGTGCCTAAAATATCTGGGTTTACTATATGGCAACTTAAATAAAAATATTGAATAAATCATGGTTTAAAGCTGCACAACTTGATTTTGTAAATTATTAAACCTAGATTTAAAGATATTTAATAGTCAGTCAATAATTTAACACAGATCAAAATTTAAATAAACACTGGCCAATAATACTTTTGCATTCATTTTCTGAAAGTCTAATTTCTTTTTCTTTTTTGAGTTTCAATTTTTTATTGTTTAAATTTAACAATGGTTATATTACATATTTTCATCATCAGATCAGTTTAGATTAATACATATAGGTATATAAGATAGATCAAACAATTAATTTCTATTGAAATTTCTGATCAGTACTTTTACTAAACAGCAAAACTTGGGAGTTCTGCTCCTTACCCTGTAGGTGGCACTAGAAATTTCTGTATAAAACTACATGGCAGCTAAGTTGCCCACCCTCTAATGGAATATGTCTTATGTATCTTGCTATTAAGATGCCATTACAAACGGCAGCTTGTGAAATTCAGTTTTAATTTATCTGCATGTGTTTCATTTAAGTGTTCTTTAATTACAAAAATGCTTAGCATAATGAATTCTGAAACTATGGATTGATTTAACGCCACAATAAAGATTTTCTGCTTTAATCCTTACTTAGTTCACTGAACTTGCATCATTTAATATCAGTGGCTAGGATTTTATTAATGATAATATTTTTTAAACAGTAACAGTGCAAGCCAATGAATCGTCTTAGCAATAATATCATATTAAGGTTACAGTTTCTGAGAAGTTATATTAAGTTAACTTAAAATGTACCTTATACTCATAAATAATATGTAGATTTCCTACAGGTGTAAGTAAAAATCCGTGTTAATAACATCACACATCACTACTTAAAATATACAGGTTTTGGCTTTTGTTTTATTTTGTTTCTCAGCCATGGGTTGGCTAAGAGTTAACTGGATCTCTGCTCTGGCTTTTTCCAGAAATCTGCTCTTCAAAGACCCATTCTGGAGTGGAGAATGACATTAATGAAAGAACCCCTGCCAAGGTTTGCTTCACCAAGTGGCAACAAAGATGGTGGGGGACTGGCGACAGGCTTGGTTCCGAGCCCACAGCAGTGCTCCTCCCTACCTTTGTGTCTGCTTCCCCAAATTTCTGGAGTTTTGGTTGTTGATGAAATGCATAACAGCTTTTGCTGTGACACTGAACCCAGGCAAGTTAGTGCAGCAAGCATGCTTCTCACTGAATTCATTTCAACAGGTCTCTCATCCTCCAGGTGGGGGAAAAAAAAACCTCTAAAATCATGTGGAGGTAACAGAATTATATGTGGGGATGTCTTCTTGTCCATTGTGTTTTACTGCTTTGATGATAATGGCCTTGTAACTCCCTATACAAAAAAGAAAGATTTGATTCAGAATCACATTTTGTGTAGACAACTAACCAGTTAGCCATACTGAGTCACTAATGCAGGTGGTGGAGCTAGCCTTATTACCTGAAAGGGAAATCACATGCATTCTGGGAAATAATGGCCTCATCTCTGAGATACTACTTTGAAAAATATTCCACATGGCATAAGCAAGGCATAATGTTTAATGTTCCTTTTGCTCTTGAGACTCTCGTGAAACTTATTTCAAGAAGAATTTCAAAATAAGTGATAGTGAAGAGTGACATGTAAAAGGATATTCATTTATCATCCTAACCAGGCCAATTTCTCTCTCTCTCTCTCTCTCTCTCTCTCTCTCTCTCTCTCTCTCTCTCTCTCTCTCTCTCTCTCTCTCTCTTTTGTTTTCTGTACTTAGGGTAGAGTCTATAGGGTGTTCAGGGTCTCACTATGTAGACTG
Source organism: Myocastor coypus (assembly GCA_004027025.1). Lineage (NCBI taxonomy): Eukaryota > Metazoa > Chordata > Mammalia > Rodentia > Myocastoridae > Myocastor > Myocastor coypus. The sequence continues at coordinate 29,373 of PVJA010015905.1, read as the reverse complement.
GACTTACAGTGACTCCCTTATTTATAGCCTCCCAAGTGCTGGGATTACACCCACATGCCACCATGCCCAGTCTCAATTCCTGTCTCAATGCACTACGGTGGTGGGGGGACACAGGGATCAAACCCTGGCCATTGAGCTCTGGCTAAGCAGGTGCTTTTATCTGCTAAGCTATCAGGCCAGCCCACAAGGCCAATTTTTACCAGTAGTTTTGATAAAACTTTTCTTTTTCCCTTTTGAAAGAAAAAGCACTGCAAAAATTGGTGGGTTTTCCCAGCTTATGGAAGAAAAATGGAATTTTTATTACAATATGACCCTTCATATCCTCAAATTCCTTTTCCATTTGTAGCCCTACAATGAGGCATGGCTGTAGTGTGCTCCTGTGAGAGGTGGTACCAGGCATTGGGGCCCCTGTGGCTCTCAAGCAAGGTCTTCTCTATGTACTTTTGGCTTCTGGAGATCAACAGCCAGTTAAAAATAATGACTATTATTGAACAGAAGATTAAAAGTAATGCAACCTAAGTCCTAATGCTGAGTTAACATGACTGTCAACTCCAAGTGCAGACTTTCTGATTCAATAGGGTGTGGCTCAAGAATTCTCTCACAGGTTCCTTTGTAATGCCCATGTTGGGGCTTCAGAGATTATTACTCAATATCAGTTCACTCTGTTTATGTCCCTATGCTTAAGAAGCAGCTGAGAGGATGGTGGCATTCCCTAGCACGGTACAACCTGCATCACTTATTTCAGTACTGGAAGTGTCAGCTGTACTGCGGGAGGCAAACGCCACCACCATTCACAGTCACCTATGAGGTCCAGTACTCAGGGAACTGCACAGCAAGCAGTGGTCCAGAGCAGATACACCACAACTTATCCATAAAGAGAACACTTCTAGTTGAATCGTGTCTTTCCCAAACAGTGCCATTTAAAATATTATAGCAAGGCAGTGCAACTTTGTTTTTTAAACATGACAAAATGTGGGGAAGAAAGTTACCTTAAAAAGAAAGAAAGAAAGAAAGAAAGAAAGAAAGAAAGAAAGAAAGAAAGAAAGAAAGAAAGGCCCAGCTCTTCACAGACTTTGAATTAAGTTGTGTTCCTGAGCGCATCCTCAAACATTTTAAGGTAAACAAAGAAAGCGAAGCCCTAAGAGACAGCTATGCCAGCACTTTTCCAACTTTACTGACCATGGAACAGCAGCTCCTCTTTGCCAAGGAAGAAATGTACCCATGTACTTGCTTATGATAAAGAACTGTAGGACACACAATTTTCAGGACACCTGAGTGTACAAGGGCATAATTACAACTAGAGATCCCTTTTGCTACAAAGAAAACCTGTTTACTTCAATAATGGTTGGCATCCAATGGAAATAGGCTGAAATGGCCATTGGTTTTTCTCTTATCTCTTCAACACACTTATTGAGCTTTTAAAATCTGTATAGATCAAGGGGCCACAGTGACACAGGGAGGAATTAGATTAGAAACACCATTGTGGTCTAAAACTTAAAACCTAACAGTGGAAAAAACTGCCTAAAGGTGTCCTCAGCACCACCAAACTTTAGACAGGCTGTTTTTGTAAAGTTTGTGCTCTTAAATTCCTTTTTTGAAAAAACAAAAAGAGTATTTACTTAGAAAAATTGTGACTGTAGCTGTTCAGGCCTCTCACGGGATAAATCTTTTATAACTCAGGAGTAGCTTCCTCAAGGACCCTGGAAGGATTACAGAAGAAGACTGTGCCCTTTCCCCCAAGGTTCTTCAGGAAGGTAGGAGTCAAATTTTAGTAAGGGACTATTATTATCAGTGTAGGGATGCATGCCTATAATCTCAGCACTCTGGCAGGCTAATCCTGGAGAAAAATTCAAAGCATGCCTGGAAAATTTAGTGACTTAGTGAGACCCTGTTAATACATACATACATATATACATACATACATACATACATGCATACATACATACAGGCTGGTGATGTCACTCAGTGTGAAGGCTCTGGGTTCAACTGCCAGTAAAGCGCACACACACATGTGCACACACACACACACACACACACACACATACAGTGACCATCAGAAGCATGAATGACGTAACCAGACTGACTAGCTTCCCTGCCAACGTTCCTCAAAGTTTTTCTGCTACCTCACCGGATCACTTGGTAACCCATGTGCCTTCTGTCAGCTGAGTTGAGTTGAGTCACTCTTTTTCCTGCTCCAATACTGCTGTCTTGCTTTGGTCTTGGCTAAGTCCCTCCTCCATCCTGTGACTGTTCTGCTGCACTCTTCCTTTCCAGCCCAACCTTACTGAACCTTCTGCACTATTAAGCTTGTCTACTCCACATATGGTTCATGAGTCTGAATAACAGGGAGTGAGGTGAGCTGCTCTCCCTTGTGCTAATCCTTTGGGGCCCACTGCTGCTAACAGACACAGCACCTGGAAGGAAGGGCACAGACAGTTTTGGGGTCAGATATAAGTTACTCAAATCTCAGTCCTTCTACCTAGTAGTCAGGTAGCCTTGAGAAAAATGTCTGGCCTGGGAATGGCTTTGCCTCATCTGGCAAATAGTAATGAAAGCTTACTTCTAGCTGGACTTGAGCAGAAGAACTGTGGAACACGGGAACGTGAGCTGGCGGACACTGAGCACATCGCTTGATGGATATTCACCGAGGAGCCAGGGGAGGTGGAGGGAGGGCAGGCCAAGGTCCCTGACACTGGCCTCCAAATGTCCTCACACTCCTCCAGCTCAGTCTCCACTCCCTCTGAAGGCACAATGGCTGTACAACTCAAGGTCTTCATGAAACCTCATTCTGTTTCTGCTCTCGCTCCTTCTGATGCCTAATTCTGGACTGTTCCTTGGTTTCCATGCATAGTGTTTGTGTTTTCAATAAGTATTTCTCAACTACTTCTATATTCACGGCCACCAGCCACACGGGGAACAGAACATCTTCCCACATGCTTCTGGTCCTGCCTGAAGGGCCGAGGGTCCTGTCTTCTCCTCAACATCAGCCCACTGCCCTGAGTAGCCACATTCCATGCTTCAGTATAAAGGGAGCATGCACACGGCCCTGCAGGGGGACCCAGACTGCTGCGGAGCATCACAAACCCAGCCGTTCTTGCTCCAAGTGAAGGAGCAGAATCACTTCTCAAAAGTAGATTTTGCAGCATTACTGTGCTCTATTAGGGCACCTGTTTTTCTCACCAAGTAAATTTATAGCCTTCTCTAGATAAAATCCACATGTTACTCTACTTCTTGGTTTCAATTACGTGATACCAAAATTTATTATGACCCGAAATAGACGATATCTGGGGTTCAATTTAGTTCCATCACTACATTTTATTGACAGCATCTTAGAAGGTAACAACATCAGTTTTATTTAAGAGCACTAGAGCCATAGCAATAGTATTAAACAAATCCTACTGGCACCACCATAGAAAGGATGACACGAAATGGGTTTTTTCCTCTGTCTATGATTTAGTTACTTTTCTAACATATAGAACTAGGAACTATGTTTGAGTTACTTTTCTCTCATTGCTGGGACAAATACCCAACATTCAAAATGAAGGAAGGAAAGGCTCACTACTGGAGGTTTCAGTGCATATTCGGCTGGCCCAAGGCTGAGTGAAACAGGGCAGAGAGCATTCAGTTCCTGGTGGCAGAACAGCAACAATCACGAGAGAGGCAACAGAACCAGGGGAGCAGAGAGCAACAGTGTCAGTCTGTCTCTCTGTCTCTCTTTATTATATTCAGGCTCTCTGCATCAGCCTATCCACCTTAGGCTTCACCCATAATCCCAGAAGTACTTAAAACACATAATCCCAGGGATCATGGATCGAGCCTCAAATTCTAGATCAGTACTAAATCACATAAACCCAGTGACTCATGAGTCAAGTCTCAATCTATAGAAGCCCCCACCCATGATTGCATGAGGCTTTGGAGGGACAACTAGACATAAACCATAACAGTCTGTGATATGCAATACCAGCAAAACTAAGAAGAGGTATGAGTGCTTTCCCACCACCCACACCAACCAGCTAATGTGCAGCAATTTCTGTAGCTGTAGTGCATGACTACATGATACAGGGTCCTTAAAACAGAGCAACCCTTGGTCTCTGCATCTGGAGCAGAGTTCGGCAGCCCCATAACTACCTGCATACCTAGGAGCCTTTGAATGTTAACTCAGAACAGGTCAGATGGAAGAGACATCTCAAGATTGCTGGAGATTACGTAGATCAGTGGTTTTTAACCTGTGGGCTGTGACCCCGGTGAGGGTCAAATGACCAAAACACAGGGGTCGCCTAAAGCCATCAGAATCATAACTGTAGCAAAATTACAGTTTTGAAGTAGCCACCAAAATTATTTTTTGGTTTGGGGTCGCTGCAATATGAGGAACTGTATTGTGGAGTCACAGCATTAGAAAGGTTGAGAACCACTGATCTAGATAAAATGGTGAAGTGCCATTTTGAGAAGAATACAGAAGATATACAGATAGCTCTCCATGCACAACGGGTTCTTGCTTGTGAAAGGAGTCAGAAAGCCTTTATATAGAGAAATAACAGGGAAAGGCATTTAGGAAGATTTTCCCTGGAAGGTGGATTGGAAGAGAATGTATAAGGAAGCAGATTCATTAGTAGGGGGTTATGATTTTAACACCATCACTGTAGCTAAAAGGAGACACAAATAATAAAAGAAGGTTTGGGTGCAGAGTGAACTTTTAATGGACATATCATTAATGGCGGTGGGTGGTGACTCCATGGGAATCTCCACTTGGGAGTCATTCATGAAGAGATCACAAAGCAGGTGATGAAGCGCAGAAGGAAACTCAAGGAGTCGATGCCTGCTGAACAGACACAGACGAAAGCAGTTTAGTGATGAAGAGCTTTAGATGTCTTCTAGACTGTGGCCCTTGCAACACGGTGTTCCTCAGAACTGCCTTGGGATTCCAAGGTCCAGGGCTGTAGCTGGAAATGGAATGAATTCCAAAGATGTTACCATAGGGTGCTTGAGACTGCACCAGGAAAAACAGCAGGAGAGGCTTGGAGCAAAGGAAAAGCCTCGCATCCACCCACAAACTTCAGTGGTTCTGATAGCTAAACAGCACCATTCGTGTTTCCCTGTGGTGTCACACCTATCTGCTGCTGATATTGGGAACCATCAAAACAAAAAGAATCAAAAAGATGGAGATTCAAAACAAGATGACAAAGGTGAACAATCCAAAACTAAACCATAAAAATTCAGCCTAAACACCTGCCTAACAATGCAGATTAAGGGCATTTCTCTTCCTCTTCCTCCTCCTCCTCCTCCTCCTCCTCTTCCTCCTTCTTCTTCTTCCCTCCTCCTCCTCCTCCTCTCCTCTTCCTCCTCCTTCTTCTTCTGTATAGCTTTTTCTAGTGAATCCTGGTAGAGGGAACTTTTAGAAAAAGTAGGATCCTCTATGGCTTTGTGGTATCAGGGTGGTTGCTATGTTCCAAAAAATATAGATCACTTTAAAGATCTAAGGGAGCTTCCTTTAAACTAGTTACATTCTTGGCAAGTTTTAACTACTATATAATTGCACTCTATAAATGAAACAGAGTTAGAGAGTTATCTATTTAAGTCTTAAATGGATATTTAAAAATTAACGTCTCCCATTTTCAATAGGAGATCATACCATATGCATAATTTTTATCATTCCTATGAGGTCTCTATTTTTTCATGATTCCTTCCAATTATTTTCACTATAAACCCCTTGATAGATGAATTTCATTACTGCAGAAATTTAGGAGTCTATGTGAAAAAGGGGACCACTAAAGAAACTTTTTTTTTATTATAAAGTGACTAATAAGAACTCTAGACACATTTCATGTAATGAATTCTTCAGAAAACTTTATGTGGAAATTTCCAAGTTTAATAGCATTCATCTCACCAAGTAACCAGAATTGTATTAGAACTACAGAGCACCAGGGAGGTGGGTAAAGTCCTGGAGTTCCAGTTCCCTCTGGTGGCAGAGCTGGCCGGCAGCTCTGGAGAGCGCTGTGGGCTTCCTGTGTGGCAGCCTCCCAGAGAAGCACAGACGGAGGACAGCCAGGCAACGGCTGCCTGGTCCTCACTGCATCTTCCAGCTACAGGGGACGCAGAAGACAGGATGCTGACTCGCTACTGCCAAACACTTTGTCCTACGTAGGAAACAGCAAGTCTACTTTCCTGAAGCTTACTGAAGATGCATATATTCTGCAGTGATTTGAACAGTGACATTCAGTTTAATGTATCTGCTACATTCCTTAGTCCAGTACACAGAAAAATGCTGAGAAAAGAAGACAAAGTAAGAAGGCGAAAGGGAGACACCACAGCACCCCTTACTAGAACCTGCCAGGGGTGGCTCAGGCATGGAGCAGGGAGGCTCTAAAAGCTGGAGTGACTGAGCTATGATCTTTTTCAGACAAAATCTTTATTCCAATTCCTTTAAAAATCAGGAGCACTGTACGTAAGTTGAGACAATTAAGTTCACGAAAATAATTTAAGTAAATTTCAGGTTAGAAAGTAAAAGGTGGAGCTGACCTCACTCCTCTCGCTCTGCTTCTTGATTCATCACAGGTGGCAGATTTCAGGCTTGGCACTGGGAAGAGCAGCGTAGAAGCACGGGTTTGCGCCCTGCAGAGGCGTGTGCCTGAACGCGTAGCAGGAGGGACCAAGAGGCTGCAAGCCTCCTATTTTCTATAACATGGAGCTTAAACGTGCTACCAACCTTTGTAACCCTCATCAAATGCAGGCGCTTCAATATAAGCATGTGTGCTTTTGCTTTTGACCCATGAAGCCTAGAGATCTGCAGGATTATGTATCCCCCAGGGTGAAACAATCCTAACAATCCAACAGGATAGAATTTTACTTTAAATTCCTCCTAATCCACACACTTTAAAAGTCATTTGCGGGTGTAAATGTCAAGGAGAACATGTGAATGCATCAAACAGTGAAGTTATTTTAATGATAAATCCCTAAATTTTAATTTCTCAAATAATAACGAAGCAGAAAGCATTCTTGCAGAGTCCAAGAGATGACTGTTATCTACATACTGAACAGACTTGGCCACCGCTGAACTACCACTGTGCACTTCTTCTACATTCTTTTCATTGTTAAAGCAATCTTGACTTTTTACACCACCCTCTGCAGGCCTCACCCATCAGAGACAGGTCCCAGAACCAGTTATGATTGGCCAACTCCAACCAGTGGTTCGCTTCCCTCTCCTAGTGAGAGGTTTAGGCAGAACTTGTGATGTATCAGTAATACATTAAAGGAGGCTCTGGGAGAAAGCTTCTTTGTTCTTAAATAAATACATCACCCTCTTTTTCCCCAATCCAATGGCTGTAGGGTATTCTAAGACCTTCAGGGGATGCTAGCAACATAGTACTGAACCTTACATAGATGCCATGTTCCCCCACTGTACAGCCTGCAGCACACCCATATAGTACAAGGGCGAATCCCTCCTTTCCTGCTATGTTCCCTGGTGCCTCCTAGGCATCCCCTCTTCAGGTGGTTTCAGCCCATTCTCAAGCAAAACAAAAGCTGCTTAAGAATGTACCTTCAAATGCCACAGCCCTGGAGGCAAGTATCACGGACCCACAAAGGGGTATTTCACAGGACAGTGCAGCACAAGATTCCACCATGCTACTGGGAGAGACAGGCCATTTAAAACCCCTACATTGTTTCTTTCTAGAATCTTCCATTTAATATTTTCAGACTGTGGTTGACTATGGGTTAATGCATATTGGATTCAATAAATCACATTGAAACTATGAATAATGAGATTCTACATAGAGGGCAAATGTACATCAATAATAAATTTAGGTTTCAATGGCCCTGGCCCTATCTACTTCTGGACTTGAGCTTCATAAGAGTAAATACCCAGCCCCACTGTGTAAAGCACCTGCAGTTGGCTTTTCTGCTGATTGCAGCCCAAACCATGCTAAGTGATGTAACTTTTCTCTGAGAGTTTATACAATGATGCCAAGAGTCAGCTCTGAGGTGAGTGGAGGCCATGCTAATCCTTAAACCCTGCTAAGCAGGCATAGCCTCTGCCCTCCTATGTGCACATCAGTCAGTTTTTTGTATTTGTGATAAAGTACCTGTGGCTAACACCTGAACAGGGAGGTCTGCACTGGCTCTGCCACACCAGAGGCTGCTGCCCATGATCTACGGCCCTGGGGTAGCAGCATAGCATTGGCAGCCTCAGTGGAGGAGGAAGCCCTCTACCCCACAGCAACCAGAAAGCAGAGAGCAACACAGAGTGAGAATGGAGGGGGCCAAGGCAAGAGCCAGCCCAAGCCCACAGCCTACAGCCTGACCACCACCTGGGCTCTGCTGGGTGTTTTCATGGCCTTGCAATAGGGCCACCAAGTTACTTCCTCACTAGGAGGTAACTCCCCTGGTGAAGCTGGAAGCCTTGTGACACAACCACCTTCCAAAGCCTCTAGACAGTGGGACCTTGGGGGCCATTTAGGTCTATACCCTAAAATATGGCATCAAACATGGGACAGTACATGGCCTAGCATGGCCCTGATCACCCTACTAGGTCACACGGCATAGCAGCCCTGTGCTCGGACCCTTTCATCTGATGCAGCCTCCTACTCTGGACTCAGTTGGCAGTCTCAGGGCCTCTCTCCTCCTCCTCCTGGTGCTGCCCACATCAGCAGAAAACTTCCACGGGATAGGATGAGAGGAACAAGGCACATGGAAAATACTACACCTTTGAAAAATGCTTTAACATCATTTCATTTCAATGGGTTTAACCTTTAAATGCTTACTTCTGACTGAGCAAGATGAATTGCTCTAGTAGCATTGATTGTAGTTGGGAGTAGTTTCCCAGGAATGATCTGCCTTCCATGTCTATTGTATATGTACAAAACTGTCTTTGCCCTCTCAGTGTGGTCTTTGATTTACAATTATAAGTAAATCATTATTCTGGAAAATGAAGGATGCAATTCATATGCAGAAGGGAAATTTTTCTTCAGAGTTATATTTAGGTCCTTAGTTTGCCTATTTATTTTTAACTGCATGGGTCCAATCTTTCTGAGCCCATGTGAATACAACATATATATTTAAAAATAAGAATGTAAGAGCTCACCAGGATCCAGAATGGGAAGAAAATATAAGAAAAAGTCATAAACCAGCAAGAATCTCTGCTATCCTGTGAACAGGGCTTTCTCAGCAAACAGATCTTGGCACCATAAACTAAGAGCGCATATAAAAAATGATTCAAATAATAAAGGCACATTGTCTTCTATTTGATTCAATTTCATTGGACAATTTACATGACAGAATAGTTATTCATATCAACTTTAATGTAACAGAAAGCCAAAGGGTATAAGAGATTAAACCCAGTCCAAAATTCTTAATTCTACCTTCATGTGTTGCTGTATTCATGCTTTCTCAATTTTGATCTAATGAAGAAGATACTGAAGAGGAATCAATAGAATCACATAGGGTCAAATGTGCTCAACTCATCAGAGAACGTTTTCTCCTGCAAATTAAAATAAGCGGCCACAGCCCCAAGCATCTATCAGGAGCTGGGCTGCAGTCATTCCTGAACTGCCATCAGAGATGCCAACAGCTCTGTCACCCAGTGCATACCGTGACAACACTCTATTTTCAAAAGATGCCACTCCATAGGTCTTGGATTTCTAACTTCAAGGTCTATAGGATTAGTACTGATTTGTCCATACAAGGGAAAATGCAATACAATAAGGGAAGCACGGAGAACGGAGGAAAAGGCCTCTTCAAAAGACAAACTCTACCCAAGTGAGAAATTCATATTCGGTCTACAATATTTATATGCTGAATTACTTTCAGTTATAATTTTTACAAGGTGACCTATTTTTAATTGAATTAAATTCCCAATTCAACTATGCAGTATTAAAATTACAGCACTTTCATTTTTATAGTGACAATAAAAACTTTGCTTTAAAAGATTTAAAAAGGCTTTTGCTCTCAGGTTTCAAACCTGACTTTTGTTAGACAGAGTGCTCGTACTGAGAGGGCACTCCGTTATTATTATGTCATCTTGATTTTAGAGACACTCTTCAAGACTTCGTTGTGTCTGAGAAAAGGATGCTCAGTTCATGCCATGATGGTTATCACTGATTTTAATCAGTCTTCAAACACCTTGTCAGACTCTGCCAGTATATTGCTTTAGGCACACATTTCTAATCATGTCCCATAGGACTTGCTAGGAAGAAATGTGCTTGCTCTCTGTCTCTCTCTCTTTCCCTCCCTCTCTGCCTCCTCCATTTCTGTTCCTTTCTCTGTTTCTCAGTCTCTGTCCTTCTCTGTCTTTTTCTTTCCATCTGTCTCTGTCTCTCTCTCTGTCTCTCTCTCCATCCATCTCTCTCTCCCCTCTCTGTCTCCTCCAACATGTTTGCCATACACAATGATTACATTCTTCATGGACAATATATATATATATATATATATATATATATATATATATATATATATATATTTGTTTTTCGCATTTTCCCCTCTTCTTTCCAACTCTTCTCCCCATCCCATTTACAAAAGTGTGTTTGGACTCTTTTCCTTCAATTCCAACTGTTTTTTAAATCCTGCTTCCCTTCCTTCCCTCAAGCCTGCTCCCTACTCTCCTTGGCACTATACTGGTAAAGAAACAGCCTCAAGGATCCACAGAACAGGCCAGAAGATGCAGAAAGAGCTCCAAGCACACTCAGACACTTTGTCTTTGACAAAGGAGCCCAACACTTTGAACAGAAGAGACAAAGCATGCCAGAAAAACTGGCTTTGCAAGTGCTGAGGATTGAAAACACCATACACTAGATTCAGATAAAAATGAACTAGATAACTAAATGCTAAAACAGAAACAACCTGCTGGAAGATACAATAGGTAGAACTCTGGGAGGCATGGGTATAGGCAAAGGTTTTATGAATAAATCTTCAATTGCAAGGGAACTATCACAAAAACTTAACAATTGGGATCATATCAAATTTAAAAAAAAAAAAAAAAAGTTTCTCTACAGCAAAGAGAAGCACCAGCAGAGTGAAGAGTCGGCCCACAGAATAGAATGGCTTTTGCTGGCTACTTCTCAAGCACAGGATTAACATCTATAATATTATAAAGGAAGAAGAAAGTTAGACACAAGAAATCTAAATACCCAATCCAAAAATGCACATTTAAAGTGAATAGACATTTCTCAAATGAGAAAGTGCAACAGCAAATGAACAAATGAAAAAAATTAACATCGCTGATCACTGGAGAAAAGAATTTACAACACTGACATGCTAGCTCACTTTAGAAAGAGTGTCCATCACCAAGAAATTCAGCAATACCAAGTGTCAACGACGCTGGGGCCAAAAGGAACCTTTCTTTGTTGCTGGCGGGAGTGCAGACTGGTGCAGCTACTATGGAAATCGGTGTAGGTTTCATCAAAAAATTAAAATTGAAACCTAGTTCCGCTTGGTCCTGCTGTTCCCCCTTTAGGCAACTTCCTTCTCCTGATCTTATCTCAGAGATTAGCATATCAAGGTTTCCTAAAGCCTGGATCAGCAGCTTCTTCAACACAGCAGTGGTCTTACTGACCACACAGCATACACCCACGGGCTAGGTCCTTCCACGCCTAAGGGTGGAAATAACATTAGCAAAAACTGAACAACAGCGGCCTGAGAATGACTACCTCCACAATAGAGGACAGTTTTTGAGAGGGTTCTTCCAGTACCTTAATCTAGGATTTTGTTTGTTTGCTTTTTGTGTTATTGTGGATCAAACTCAAGACTTTGCACCTGCCAAGCAGGCACTTATGCCACTGAGCTATCTCATGGTCCCTAAACTTAGGCTTCACACCCCAGAGATTAGACAGCCATTGGATGGTACTCAGTTGGTTGGTAAAGGCATGTTTACTGAATGCACACAAGTGTGGAACGTCAAACAAATGACTAAAACAGGAAAGAGCTTCCAACCTAAATGCACCTAGGAAGGAGAGAGGTCCTTCAACATAGACCACATTGACCACAACATATCTGAGCACAGCTGCCTGCACTTGACCTGAGAAGAATATGGTAGGGTTCCCTGTTAAAGGCAGGGCAGTAGCTGGCGTCTCTGGAGCAACTAAACAGGAGAAGTGCTTGGGAACTTTGTCAGATATAGACTATGCTGCAGAATAAGAAAGAAAACTAACAACAAAAAGTATTTAGCATGTGACAGGAATATTATACCTGTTAGCTCAATTAATCGTTCCAACCAAGCACCAGTGGGTCAGCCAGCTCCCTTACTGCACAAGAAGGACCCTCAGGTGCAGAGGATCCCAGCTCATGCAGATGTCCAATTGCAAGGTAGCCCCACTTGGATACCTCCCCTCCACTGCCCACTCCTCCGGAAGCCCAAGCCTTGCTACCCCAAGAAAGAAGCAAGGGGAACAGGAAGGGGTGGGAGGAGGCGTCCATCAGCAATGGCTGCCTCCCCAACAGAGAACGGTGTCCATGTCCCAGCAAGGCGATGTTCTGCTCGGCCTTGCAAATGGCACTGCGTGATTCTCCCTGGCCAGAAGACAGTCCTGCGTGTCTTGGACCACACAGTCCTGGTCACATTTGCAGGTCAGTATTCATTATGCTGAAGGAAATTATGCTGCGTCTCTGTGAACGCACAGAGCCTGGCCTTGCTCCATTCTTCCGACTTCAGGCGTTCTGCAGGTGGGGGGAAGATCCTGGTCTCACGACCAACTGTCCTGCCCCTGCACATGCTCCTCGGACCACTGATTAGTTCTGCACACCACCAATGCCTGTTTTGGGGTTAGGAGGGCTGGTGGTCCTCGGACAGACCCAGTAGCGCGGAGTCTAACGGTCCCTTCTGGGAGTTGGCAGCTCAGAAGCTTCCTGAACCAGCGCACCAGGGTGGCCTTGGAGCTGACAGAAACCCTTGTCCTGAATCTCAGCACAGAGCCCTCACAGCAGGTCATGTACTTTAAACAAAACTTCATGGAGAGCTTAGGCACCTTCCTGGTTAGAAGCGTGGTGATCCTGCACACTCTTGGGGTGTCACAAGCACAGCTGTTTGCATGTCTGCTCACTTTCTGGCAGCTAGCAGCCCCTTCCTAGAAGCCTCAGACCATTTATGGTAATGGGGAGCAGCGAGGTCCAGCAAGCCTGAGAAGGCTTTGGGAAATGCGGAGAGGCGCTGCACCTCTGAGCAGCGTGATCTGGTCCACAAGGCCAAGCTCTCTGAGCCTGGATTGTCCAACAATGATGACAACAATATCATAAATTGTCTCAAACCAAAGACAATAATATTATGAGTGCTTTTAAAGAGGGGTTGGATCCACAAGGTTGCCTACACATTAGACACAGCGCAGAAGCTCCAGTTCTTTAATCTAAGATGAGGTGGGTAGAGATAAAGGCACACTAGGTAGTTGCTAGGAAAAGCGGGCACTAGATCAGCAGAAAGCCATCGATATGCTAACATGCTTGTAGTCTTTGTCATGTGTCAAAAACGAAACACAAATAATAAATAATACAGTGCCAAAGTTTTCCTTACCTTTCTTTCTACTTATAAAAATGCATACATGTTACTTAGATATTTTTAAAATTACAAACATGAAGATGTAAGTAAAGTTGCACTTAACTATCTGACTCAGAGAAAATGACAGCAAGCATTTGAGGGCTCAGCCTGTCTGTGTTTATCATTGCTCATAGATGTGTTTACACGTGAGGAGTAGGAGGCCTCCTGAGACGTTTCCTAACTTGCTTTGTTATTGACACGAACGATTTATCATCTCACTAAAAATCCAGACCCTGGAGTGAGACTGACTGTAGTCACTTCCTGTCTCTCTTCCTGAGAACTTGTACAGTCCCCGCTTTCACACTCTCTCTGCTATGTTTTGGTTCCATTATATATGGAAAAATCAAGGTCTCACCTTCCAAGCTTGGTGAAGTCACACCAGTCCCTACAAAAACAAAACGGCACCTACCTTGCATACAAGAAAGTCTAAGAAATTACCTATTTTAATGATTAGATCATGAATATCTATTGCCATACATTATTCTCCTTCAATTTTTAAACCATTTTCTGATTAACACACTGTATTTAACAGAATTTTTCTTTGAAAATAGGAATTTAATTTTAAAGCTGGGGTCTTTTTTGTTCTTTTGTTAATAAATTGTTTTGTTGTACCTTGACTTCTGGACATATTTTTACATGACCAGATATATTTTTACATGTCCAAATATCTGGACATATTTTAACATTAATAATTTATACTAAATAATATTATCATTTACCAAGTTTGGAGTTTTGGTAGGATTTAAAGTGGGGCCAGCGACAACACTCAGATCAGCTAGCATGTTCAGAAACCTGAGAGGCTTACGCTCTTCTAAGGAATACAAGCAGAGGAGAGCACCAGGACAACAGGGAGCGGGCATGGGCCAGCAGCCTTCACGTCCTCGAAACTGACTGCGGCTGTCAGCAGCACTCTGCTACGGCTTGACTCAGGGAAGCCCCTCAACACCTCTGTGCTTCTGCTGTACACAAAACAAGCAGAGTCAATGAATTTGAAGCACCAGGTAGGCACGTTAAGTTGTCACCACCATTTGAATAGATGAGCTGCTAGCCTTGAATTTGTCCTTGGCACACTAGTCTTTTTTGGACAGCAGTGTGATGGTTTTTGGAGCCAAGTGAAACTGGCATCAAATTGGCAGACACAGCCAAGCCACTCACCGGGCATGCAACCCTAGTGGGCAGCGCCAGGACTGCACAGCCAAGCTTCCACTGTAGGTACAACCTTGGCTTCCCAGGGGCACTCTGCCCGGTGCTCAGGGAGTCTCTCACTACCCTTGCTTCCCCCTGCAGCTACAGCTCCCACAGGAGTAAATGGTATTCCTGGAGGGCGGCAGCTGTCGGGAGTCTCAGAGCCCCCAGAGGGATGGCATTTGCTAGACTGGAGGATCACATACCTCAGTGGAGCGGTGCGTAATATTCACTCACACCTTTAGGGCAAGGTTATGAGATTGAATATGTACCGCGTGCCCTGGAGAGAGTGAAATCAATTAAGTAGCAGGCCTGACACTCACATAATCCTCCTTGATGGACTATTACTGATGACTGGTGAGCTAAGAAATAACAGTTACCCTCAATATAGATCATTTGGCTTTATTAGTTTTACTAGACCCAGGTACAAAGACATTATTGTTAGTCTTAGAAGGAGAATAAGACTGTAGATGAATCCCTTGAAGTTACTCATCCCTGGGTCAAAAAATGGCAATCACCTACCAAGGATGATCAAAATATATGGTGAATGTTTACATTAAAATAATATATTATAGTAAAAGACCCAGTGCCACTAATTCCCCTCACAAGTGTCCACTTCCCTTCTAGCACGTGTGTCCCACCACACTTGCTGCTTTCTGAAGCACTCCTGTAGTCGTCTTTTGTGAGAGTCTTTACAGAGTGTGAACTGCACAGCAGACACCGCTGCAGAGGGGGTTGAGTAGAAGGCGGGTGTGGAACATGGCGGTGTGCTCTTATTCACCTCCTGCACGGGATCGAGCCCAGGGTCCCACCTCTCGCTTGCCTAACGTCCACATGAGCGTGGAAGTAGACATTCCCAATCAATTCAGGACATCAAGGCAGCCAGGACAGTGCAGCTAAGACCAGAAAGAGGCCTTCTAGGAGGAGGCAGGAGTGTTCCGATTCAGTGTGCTCACAGGGGGTGGGAACCACTTTGAGATTAATGACAGGGCAATTTTTACTTCAATAACAATTTTAAAATATTTGAATATTTACCATATATTTTGCTCATAAATCATAGTTCTCAGGATTTTTCATATTTATGTATAAATTTATGTATATATGTATGTATTTAATGTATTTGGTATAGGGTCTTGCTACGCAGCTCAGACTTGTAGTGATCCTCCTGTTTTCAGCCTCACTAGTGCTAGGATTTCAGGTGTGCGTCACCACACTCAGTATTGCTCACTGGCTCAGCGCACCCAGGGGTGGGGCCAGCACAGCATGTGGTGCCAGGGATAGAACCCCACTCCCTGTACTTGCCCAAGCTGGTGCTTAGTCCACTGAGCTATCGCACTGGTCCTTTTGGCATATTTTATTTTGAAAGTTGATTTTATAATGTAACATTCATTTCAACAGGACATTTAATTTTCATCTATTTACCATCTTTTCATTTTTTTTATCCCCAAAGTTTTAGTTCATCTTTTCATTTCTACCTTTGAATCTGCTTTATAATTGAGAATTTAAGAAATACAAAATAACATATAAAATCCTATCTGGCTCATAACTTCTCTGAATTAATCATTTCTTAATTATCAGGCTGGAGGTCTAGCTCTGCTTATTTTTTCTCTAGATTAGTCTATGGTCCCTCAAGATGTTACTAAAACTTTTTAATGTTGATAGCGCAAATCTTATGCTTCTATCCCCCACTATACTCTATAGTTCTGAAATGATACATTAACCGCCTAATGTGTTTTTAGAAGTTGCTTTATTAGACAAATGTGCTGAATGACTTCAAGAGTATACTTTTTTGCTATTATTTATTACAATGATAAGCAGAATGTGATTCTCTCAGAAATGGCTTTCTGGTGCTTTACAAAGACTTTAAAAGTATCATATCCAAAGCTACAATCACCACTTTCTTTTTTAACCAAGCTTTGATTACTTTTATTACCTTAGTTTGAGTCACAAAATTTTTTAAAACATATGTTGATTTTCACAACATTTTATTTGTATTTTATTCTTTAAATTTGAGTATTTGGTACAGGGTCTCACTATGCAGGTGGGACTCACAGTGATTCTCCTGTCTCAGCCTCCCCAGTGCTAAGATTACAGGTGTGAATAAACACACCCAGTCTCAGTGGCTGGCTCAGTGCACACAGGGCAGAGCTGCCCTAGCATGTGGTGCCGGGGATCAAATCCCAGTCCCTGCGCTTGCCTAAGCAGGCCCTCAACCTGCTGGGCTATCTCCATGGCTCTTCTTTTTGAATCTAAATGTTCACACTACAAATATGAGGCTACTGGTTATTTTTCTTTTTCTTTGCTACAGACTTGATTTTTCCCCCACTCTGATAAATCTTCGCTTCATGTCCACTGGTACCAGCAATCCAGCTTTTCCATGTTCACCTCACAGGTGCATTCCCTCCCACTTCTCTAGTTTAATTCACGATGTCCTTGTCAACTTAAACCAGTTCTGTATTATTTCAAGCATCTCTTTACAGGCTTATTCCTCAAACATTTAATGTATCATATTGTATCTAAAATCTGTGCTAAGTGCCGAAGATACATACACAAACACAATGCTTCAAGTCTTGTATATTCAAACCACTACTGAATCTTCACAAGTCACTGCAGAAACCAGAGGCATCTTCTGGAAGCATCTTTCAAATAGCTTCCCTTGCTTTTTTCAAATAAGTTTCTTTTTTTTTTTTTTTTTAATACAGTTACACACTACAAAGCTAACCCACTTAAAATATGTAATTCAATGGACTTTTTCTATCATAAACCACTATCAAGATTCACTACAGAAGGGGTTGGAGAGATAACTCAATAGAATAAGCACTTGCCTGGCAAGCGCAGGGTCCTGAGTTTAATCCCCAGTCACACACACACACACACACACACACAGGAAGAAAGAATGGCTAGGAGATATTTTCATCATGTCAGAAACTTTTCTCCATTATTAGTTCTTCCTTGTGCTTTCTTTTCTGAGTTCTTGACAGACATCTGGAAGGTATTAATACACTTTCTGTCTCTGTAAACTTGCCTCTGCTAGACATTTTGTCTAAATGGAGTCGTACTATGCATGGCCTGTTCTGTCTGTTTACTTCCACTGAACATAATATTTCCATGTTTATGTATGCTATGGGCTGTGTCATTCCTTCACCCATTTTTGGATAAATAATATTTCTTGTAATGTATAAATCACAGTCTGTTAATCTGTTCATCCACTGGTGTACATTACATTGGTTTTACTTGTAGCTATGAGGAATAATGCAGCTATGAACACCTCCATACAGCTTTCTGTGTGCGCATATGTTCTTGGTTGCCCTTGCTGTCTTCCCTGTGGAATATACTTACTCATGGTATTACTGGACCATAAGTCAATGTTTAATATTTTGCCAATGTACTATTTAAAAGAAACACGGCCCAAGCCTCATTTTACAATGCCTCAGTAATGCATCAGTGTACCAGTCCATCCACATCACTGCCAGAGTTTATGCGCTACGCTTAGGGCCATACGGGAGAACGTGAGTTAGTGACATAGCGGTCTTCATCTGTGCTTCTCTGTAATGACTAATGATCCTGCACATCTGTTCACGTGCCCATTGGTCATTTGGGCGCTCTCCTTGGAGAAATGCTGATATGGATTCTTAACCCATTTTTACTGGACTAATTACTATGCTCTTGTTGAATGGCAATATTATTTTTATATCTTGGACATAAATCCCTTATTAAATATATGTTTTGCAAATATTTTCATCCATTCTCCTATGAGGGTGTCCCTTGCAATCAAGTATTTTCAGGTTTTGATGACATCCAATTTATACTTTCTATTATTACTTGTGCTTCTAATGTTGTACTCAAGGAACAGTTACCTCATCTAAAGTCATGAAGATTTACTCATTAAAACTCTTGTTTTAAGAGCTTTATAGTTTAACTCTTACCCCCTTTAGGTTGATAATTCATTTTTTTAGGTTGATAATTCAGTATTATTAGTTTCCACTAATGCAATGAAATGGGTTCAGCTGCATTCTTTCACATGTGGATATATATGTCTTCATACTCATCTGTGGAGATGACTAGGCTTCAGGCTTTTTTGACATTCTTGTGAAAAACTCATTTATCATAAATGTAGGAGTTTCTGTACTGTCCACTCTAGTGTATACATCTATAAGTGTACCCACTGCCACAACCATATTGTTTTGATTACTGTGCCTTTGTATTAATTTTGACCTGGAGAAAAGTCTCCATTTTTGTTTTGCTTTGTGTTTCAGATTTTGAAACTGGGATGTGTACTCTTTTTCTTTTTGAAGAATGTATTACCTCTTCTGAGTCTCTTACCTCTCTCTCCCCATATGAATTTTATAGCAACTTGTCCATTTCTGCTAAAGGTGTGGCATTTTGATGTAGTGTGCACAAATTCTGAGCAGCATGTTTAGGAGTATTTCTGTCTTAGCATTAAGTATTCTGTTTCTTGTTTTTGTTTCTTTAGCTGCTAATGGGTTTTATTATTAGTCTTGCTATACTTTTGATGTGCGTGCCTGGAGAAGGTTCATATGTTAAAAGCGTTGCTCTCTTTACTTCTCCCTCCTCTCTCGCTTCTCTGTTTCTCTTTCCCCTTCCTCTCCCCTTCCTCCTTCCTGGCTCCTGATGTGAGGAGTCTGCCCAGGCACATGCTCCCTGCCACTACAACTGGGTACTCTTACTAAAGGCACCAAATATGGAGCCACCAAACTTGGACAATAATGTCTAAAACTACAAGCTAAATAAAACTTTCCTATTTGTAAGTTGACCCAGATGTTCTGTTACAGTAATATGAAACTGAAAAATAGGACACCCAACCTAGAGGACCCCTGGAAACAATTCACTATGCTATCACCTCTCCCTGCATAAGTTTTTGGTGTCCTCATGTGAACGTAGGCAACTGCTTACTTCCCATTTTGCCATCTTAAAACTGTGCCACTTCTTAACTGCTCCCATGTCTGCTCCCAAACACCATGTTTCTTTTATATTAGATCCTTCACTTTTTCTCCTCCCTTTTCTGTAACCTCTTCCCCAAGATCTTCACAACTTTCAAGCTTAAATGCTTTCCATCATTGTCACATTCAGCTCTTGTATGACCTCAAAAGGCCTTGTGATAAAGCCTGATCCTTGCGACGTCTGAGATCCTGATCCCAGGGGCAGCAGTGTGGTACCCTAGGGTTGGGTCCCTGGTGAAGACGCTGGGCCCTGGCTGCCTTACGCCATGCTGTAAGCACTTAGCTCTAGAAAGTGTTCCCTGGTAGGTGGCACCGCTTGGCCACAGAGCCAAGGTCAGTGCCAGTGAGACCGAGGGACCATGGACTGAAGTCTCTAAAACTATGTGTCAGAGGAAACCATTCCTCTGCTTAAGCTTATCACTTCAGATATTTGGTCATCTGAACAAAAACTGACTGGCAAAATCACTCATGTCGTAGATACAGCTTTTGACTTATTATTTCTTGCCAAGTATATCAGGTAGTGTGGAAAGACTCTTTATCCTTTATTTCCTGTCATGGTGCTGAATTTTTCTTCATCAGTTTTATAAGTTCATGAAACATTCCAGTGTTTGTAGATTCCTTCTCAGTCCACCTTCTTTCTTAGGATACAGATTCTAAGAATTTAAACAGTGCTTGACACATAATTTTAAATGATTATGCTGAGTGTTGTTGCATGGATTCTCTTTAAGTCATCTTCTACACGGCTTCTCAAGTACTAATAATAGTGATAATATAATAACGGCAGATAAAGTGCAACCAGCACCTAGTTGTGCATGTTAAGCCATACCACTAAACACTTTGCTGCATTATCTAGGGTAATTTTTGACAACTACTTTACAGAGAGTCCCATTAATTTACTCTTCATGGACAGATGAAAGTTCTAGGGACTGGGTTGGCAAGTAACGCAGTTAATGTCACTGCTCAACAGATGGAGGCAGTGTTGAGATCTATGCAGACTGGATATGTATTTAGTCAAGGAAATTAAGTGCTCTAGGCACTGGGTGTAAAGGTTCTACCCTTAGGAAATGACAAAGAAAATGCGAGGTGAATTCACTTGTAGACAGTCTTGGACTCCCTGGCCAAGAAAGATGGTTTTACTCTCTTTGAACATAATATCTGTTATCAGATTTTATTGACACAGAATAGAACTTAATTCTTTATATTTTAATATATAGTATAAAACCAGTTTATGGGTGACTGTTTCTTAGATTATTTTTTTGTTTACTAAAAAAACTTTTTTTGAGGAAGGAAAGTATCTCTTTTTAATGGAGTCTTATTGTACCCTATAGCCTAGTGGCAATATGAACTTTCTCAGAAACATTTAACATTAACAACTCTAAGGAAATCAACAGGCAAATGACCAAAGCTAACTGGGGATCTGCTAGTTATGAACTTGAAAGCTAACTTTATGTATCCCAGTGCTAAAAGAGGATTTGGGGAAGAGAGTTCAGAGTAAAGAGAAGTTGCACTTAAGTATGGAGTCAAGACAGAGTCGTTTGAGTGGAAGGTAATCCTTGCTATCAGCTTCAATAAATGTGAAGAAATAAATAATAAATAGTACAACTTAAAGGTTTTCATGCTGCAACTATGTCCAATATCTGCATCACATTACATTTGTTGGAATTATAATTTTGCAATGTAGCTCCTACGTTTCTGCAAGATAATCTAGCACATCTGCACAGGAGACTTTAAGCCGTCCTTTATCTGACCAGTCTGTTTACCTCTGGGATCAAAGAGATGACCAATGCAGCCAAAACAGCATGGTGAGTGCTGGGCTGAATTCTGCCACACTGCGGGATCTCAGAGTCCTCAGTACTTAGCAGCCAATCCATACAGCATTTTGCTATAGTACTACCTATAAATACAACTTAATACCTTATCATCTAATAAGTGCATTCCAATTTTAACTGCAGTAAGAACTGTACTGGTTGATACACTGTGTAAACTTGAGAAGTTTAAAAGCTTAATGAAGTGATTCGGCTATGCAAGAGGTAGGCATGGGGGCTATGGAGATAGCTCAATAGTCTAAGCACCTGCATAGGCAGGCACAAAGACCTGGGTTCCATCCTTGATACCATATGTCATTCTGGCCCTGCCCTGGGTATACTGAACCAGCCACCAAGACCGGGCATG
Source organism: Myocastor coypus (assembly GCA_004027025.1). Classification (NCBI taxonomy): domain Eukaryota; kingdom Metazoa; phylum Chordata; class Mammalia; order Rodentia; family Myocastoridae; genus Myocastor; species Myocastor coypus. Next base: position 7,542 of record PVJA010015905.1, on the reverse strand, counting down.
GTGGCACACCATGGCCAGTAATCTCAGCCTTGCGGAGGCTGAAACAGGACAATCAGTATGGATCTGAGAAGTGCAGAGAGAGCCTGTGCCAAATACATAAAATTAAAAAAAAAAAGGAGGGAGGGCATGACACTGTGTGAGCTTTACACCTCACCCTGGAACAGTCTGCTTATAATATATGGAAGGTTCAGAGGCAGCTGCTGCTGCTCCTCCATTTACTCTTGTTGCTTTGCTGTCTTTCACTGTCACTCTCTGCCATGCGCCACCCTGCCTTGGAGCCAGCTGATTATGGACTGAAACCTCCACAAATTGTGAACTGAATAAACCTTTGCTTCCTTCATTTTGGGTGTCAGGTATTTTGTTCCAGCAAGGAGAGAAGGGTAACTGAGACGTGAACTAAAACACACTACCAATCCCTCTGTGACAAATTATTTTCCACTATTTTAAACTTTAACCAGCTTTGTGCTGTGTCCCACATCTTATTTTAAGCTTATTTTGACACAGATCTATTATATATCAGTTTATTTTACTTTGTCTTTTGGAGACAAGGTCTCACTATGTAGTGCAGGCTGACCTTGAGCTCACTTTTTGTAGCCCAGGATGGTCTCAAACTTGTACCAATCCTACTGCCTCGGCCTCCCAAGTGCCAGGACTACAGGTGTGCACCACCACGGCCCAGGTTATATTTCACTTTAATTAAAACAAAAATATAAAACAAGGAAGTTGACTATTCCTCATAACCTTCTTGCATGAAGACCAACCTTCCTAATGATCTTTTAGCTCAGCTGTGCTACCCCTCTCTCAGCCAGCCCCTTTCTGCCTTACCAGCACTGACAGTGTGGCATTTCTAAAACTGGGGTTATACTCTTGTTTTGGTGAGGCTTTTTATTTGTTTAATTTTGCAAGCCACTACCCCTAATTCTGTAATTTGCTGCCAGTGGTTCTTTGATCTTACCAGAAATTTCAGTACAGCGTTCTCAGAGTATGTATGGCTTGTGTCTAGACATCCCCAAAAGCCTTGTGCGTAATCAATGGGTTTTCTCAGAGGCAGCTGAGTATAGGGGGTGTGAAGCAGGGTTTATTGATGTGACACTGGGATTGGTTGACAGTGCAACAGTGGAATTTAAGGTGCTGTAACCCTCACCCTCCCTGTGAGTGTTGTCTGTCCTGAGGGTGGGTAGCCTATATAGACAACAGGGAACAGAAGGAGGGCCCACCTGCACCTTGCAGCTTGCTGCTTCCCTCCTGGCTGCCTTCTGCCTGCCCAGCCTCACCATGCACCCTTTCTCTTCCGTAACACCTTCTGCCCTGAAGCCAATTGACTATGGGCTGAAACCTCCACAAACTGTGAGCTGAAATAAACCTTCCCTCCTCGAGCTTCAGGTTTCAGTATTTTGTCTCAGCAATTAAAAAAATAAAAATAAATAACCAAGATGGATTGCAAAATCAGAAATGATATCGTCTTGCCAAACATGCCTGCAGTGAAACCTCAGGAGGGCACATCGTCAGTGCACTCTGTGGGAACGAGACTTGCATGCCCACTGGCGATGATGCACACTCGCACATGTGCGCACTCGCACACGTGCGGACGGCCAGCACCCGGGCACCACGCCCCAAGGTTACACATACCGAGAAATGACTCCAATTCTACACATTCATTCTCTCAAGTTGATGAGACATGTTATTAAAATAACAGTCCTGTCAGGAGGAAGGCATGGAAGATGGGTGGGGTGGTATAAAAGTGATGAAATGCCTGGCTCAGTGGTGTCCTTGAAATGGACCGGATCGAGTCCCCAGAATCACCCAGGCAACATGTGAGAACTGTCACTGGCAACACAGCTGCATACCAGCCTCTATTAGACCCTGATTTATTCTAATAATGGAATGTTACTCAATTATCTTATTAATATTTATTAATAACCTCCAATAGATTGAGCACTCTTCCAGTAGCTGAACCTACAATCATGAATTTCTAATCCATGCAGCTCGCTGTCCAGTGGAAGAAGCTTACACTATAAAACGTGAAAGTTAATTAAACAAGAGAAATTCAGAGTCAGGCGTTCCATGACGTTACTGACAGAGAACAGGCTCCCTCGAGACGGTGTGTGGCTGATCCCACACGGTCTTCTGGAGCGGTGCCATCTGCTGACCAAAGGGACAAGGGGACTGGTGGTCAGTGGGTGTAAGGCGCAGTGTTGAAGACGCAACTTCCGCTTAGCTTTACCGAGGTGGGAGGAGACCTCTTCTACCGCAGCAATCGCAGTAGTTTTCCCCACTGGAAAAGCTGCTTTCTGCCTCTCTCGTTTTGAGCGGGTTAAAGTGGAAAATCAACAGAAACCAGAGGCTATTTCTTTCAACGACTTCATGGCAGCCTTGCAACAAGAATTAAAGTTGTATAAATATCAACATTTGCATCTTATACCTACCAGTCACAGTCAGCATTTTACCAGCAAACCCCTAACTGTGGTTTTATTCGACAAATATTTGCTAGGCATAATTCCCTGTAAATTTTTCTTCCAGAGTTTTTTCTTTTTTTTTTTTTTTTTTTTTTTTTTTTTTTTTTTTTTTTTTTTTTTTGTTAACGGAAGAAATAACGGATTTAAATGTAGCATGGGTGAAATTACGAATCTTTGAGAGCTGTAAGAGAGACTCAGCCCCTTCAGCCAACCGCACAGGCAATGCAGTTTCACGCACTTGTCGCTGGGTGGCACCATCCTAAAATAGCTAAGAAGGTTCTAGACATTGCAGACTCGGCTGCTTAAGGAGCAAGCTGGTAAAAGTCTTTGTTACTGCCTCTGTGACATGCTTTTGGGTTTTTACAGATTACTGTGGAAAATACTTCAAACACAATATTAGTAAAAATTACATTAACGTGATGCTTATTAACACATTTATGCTTTTACTCTACAGCAGGACCTGAGTTAAAGCGTTTAGACCACAGAGATAAACATGGTCTCTGCGATAGACTGAACTGTGTCCCCCAAACCTTGCCCGTTGAAGGCTTAATGCACAGCACTTCAGATTGTGACCATCTTTGGAGTTGGGGCCTTTGAAGGGGCAGTCTCCTTGGAAAGAGGACACGAGGTAACCCAAAGCTATGATCACCGTGCTGATAGGGAGGGGACAGCGGTGAAACCAGCCCTGCCAGAATCGAGAAGGCAAGTTTGGGCTGTGTAGCCCCACGGTGATTTTTCTTTGCAGCGGCAGGGTTTTAACACAGTTTCTAGGCTTAAAGGCTGGAACATTCTCACGGGGGAAAAATAACAGCAGAGACAAGTAGGTAGGGGACAACGTGCCCGGCTTGTGAGCCCTGGGTGCTCAGAGCATCGTGGGACCTTCGTGGTGGAGGAGATGAACTCCGTCAGGTGGGCGAGAGGCATCCTTAAGACAGCGGGACGTGAGGGTACAGGCACGAATTTCCCATGCAGAGACATGAGAATGGGATTCGGGGACAAGAAGCTGTAAGTGGAGATGGTCAGATTTGGCACGTAGGACCTCCGGTAGGGCTGCTGCTCTGATGGCTTCTGTCAGGGGACAGCCCTGGGAAGGTAGGCAGGGGCAGCGTGTGAAGAGCTCGTGAGCCATGAAGCTGAGATGCGCACGCATGTTTGGAAAGGGGTTTGATGTGCAACCAAAACCACTTGAACTAGATAAGTGTATAAACCAGGTGAGCGGGACAGGAATAGGAGAAGGGCGCAGTAATGGTAACCATGGGAACTGGAATGTTTACGTGACCCGAACTCAGCTTCCATCTTTCATCAGCTCCCAGATTATCAACCGTTTGGTGTCCAGAGAAGGGCTCACGCATTCAGTAGAAGGGAGAATTTTCGCATCGTGATCTGTGTGAGGAGATGTAGAAGGTGGATGCTGCCCTCGGGAGCCTTTACCACCAGCACGGTAGCAAGTCTGATGCTTCCTTCACATTATTCTCTTCTGCAAAACTGGAGGGCTTATCTTTCTAGTGAAATTCCCCAGTGACACCTCAGTGGGCCTCGAACTGATGGATTCCAGCCTTCCAGCAGCCTGTGGGGGCAGGGCTGAAGCCAGGGCCAGGCGGAAGTACATTAAAGCTGCCAAGGAGCACATTTTCAGCGATTTTCCCTGAGCACCACTTCGGCCGGCTAAGCTTCTCCCAGGTGATGCCTGAGTGTAAAACAGATTCCTGACCCAAGAACCAACGCAGGCAGGTGGGGTCCTTTGTTGTGGCTGTCTTGTTCTGGTTTTGTTTTTGATGCTTTTCCTGAGACGGGGGTCTCAGGCTGGCTTTGGGGCCTGATCACAATCCTGCTGGAGGATGGTATTCTAGGCGCACAGCACCAGCGCCATGCCTGGCACAGACGGGCATTTCTGGAACAGGACTCCTGACCTGGGGGAGCTGGCTGGCTGACAGGCCTAGCACTTAGCGAGCAGAGCACCTGACTACAAGAGGCAGCGGGAGCTCACAAGAAAACCACACCACACAGATGTGAGGAACCTCACGTCGAACACCACACCACAGCCGAAAGAGGGGACATTAATTTTTCCCCAAAATGATTTGTCTTTGTTATACCACATACTTGATAAAATCCTGCAGGAGGTACTGGTGGGTATTAAACAATATCACTCCAATTACACATGAATAGTACTGTTTAAATATTAATGAACCGATATAAATATATTTTTAATATTTCTTCAGAGTCCATTAAGTCCAAACTTTCACAGCACAGTATGAAAGAATCCCACCGAGAAATAATTTATGATGGTCATTTATAATTATCTCTTTAACTGCATGCTTTAATGTTTTAAATCCTTCAGTTCTAAATATCAATACATTCTACAATTTCTTCTCAATATTTTTCAGTTGGAAAGCCTATGTCTGATAATGTTAAAATGATATTTTACAATAACCTCGTACTTTTGGTTTATGGTACTGGAGACTGAACTCAGGACCTTGTGCTTGCCAGGCAAACACTTATTGTACTGAACTATCTCCCCAGCCCTGGTCTAGTACTTTTAGAAAAAAAAAAAAAAAAAAAAAAAATATATATATATATATATATATATATATATATATGAGACGCTGATAGTAATGCCACTTAGAATTTAATTTGTTGAAGGGTTTTATAGAAAAATAATCACCTATAGCAATATGCTTTCATTAATTCTGGGCTCATATCAAAATACATGCCTCTGGAACATGCTTCACATTATGAACAGCAGTGAGTTGTGTGATACTGTGAGGCTCGGATTATCAGTGGATTCTGAACAACTGAGAGGTCCTTGGTCCTGAGTTCAGCTCAAGAGCTGCCCCTTGCCTAGCCCGGCAGGGCCATGGGGTGTGTCCCAGCTTCACAAAACAAACAATGAAAGCAGGTATGCCAATTTTGTGATCAGATGAGTTTAATCAATGAAATCCATAATTGAAAGGCTGGCCCAATAGCTCAGCAGGTTAAAGTACCTGCAAGCAGGGACAGGGGACTGGGGTTGGATTCTCGGGCCTGCCATGCTGTCCCTGCCTCCAGAGCGAGCTGAGAGGGCAACTGAGACTGGGTGTGGTGGTGTACCCCTATAATCCCAGCTCTTGGGAGGCTATAAACAGGTGGATCACTATGAGTCCGATCTAGTAGTGAGACCTTGAACACCCTGTAGACCCTTCCCTAAAATACAAAGAAAAAAGAAAGAAAGAGAAAGAGAGAGAGAGAGAGAGAGAGAGAGAGAGAGAGAGAGAGAGAGAAAGAAAGAAGAAAGAAACCCGGCACCACATGCTGTGCCAGCGCTGCCCTAGGGGCAGGCAGGCTGAGCCAGCCATGAAAATGAGTAAATAGGCAAACAAGGGTTCTGAAACAAGAAAAAAAAAAAAAAAGAAAGAAAGAAAGAAAGAAAGAAAGACCTTCAGCGCTGTCTCCACTGTCATCTAATCTTCCGACCAAGGAAGACTGCTCTGCGTAACTACCACCAGCTAACAACTCACAGCAGGAGTGAGCAGCCTGGGCCAGGCCTTTGGGCCTGAAACCATCTGGACAGACATTGGCTTCCACCTAATGCATGTCTGGAATGCACAGTGACTGTGCTGGTGGCCCACGCATCCTTCTGTCTCAAATAAATTCGCACACATGCACATGTGTCGCAGAACACGTCCAGCACACATGAGAGCCACATGGTCAGGCTTCAAGACTGGTCATTTAGTGGGCACAGTGGCTCTACAATGAAGAATCCCCACTCGCAGCTTTTCCCCATCACCAACCAACCAAGTTAAGTCTGTGCATCTGTGTGCCTGTGTACATGTGAGTGTACATGTGTGCCTGTGTGCTGCATGTGTGTGTATGTGTGTGTGTGTGACATCCAAATGATTAAACCAATATAAACTCAGCACCAGAAGGGGAGGCACGCAACCTGTAGTGTCTTATTCCTCCCACAGGAAAGGTTAAAAACTATTGGCTCTGAGCTTCCAGGGCAGGGCAGTTTTTCTGTAATCCTTCAAAGCCTCCAGCAGCAAACAACATTTATTCTTCCTACTTTGTTCTAAGTTGTAACCCTGGACAGTGAGGTTACAAATACCTGCAAATGCTCTCTGCTTTTCTCACTTTCCAAGACTAAGCAGGAGCTTCCAGATCGACACCACCCATCTTCCACCATCAGCACAGGTGTAAAGCTGGGCTGATGCAGGGCACAGAACCTTGGCTCACTCCCTCCTCAGGCCGGATGGCCAGCTCTGCTTAGGGAAGTGAAATATCTGCTAAGAGCCTCTCACAGATTCTCAGTCCCACAGCCCACGCAACACCAAGGAGAAATGTGTTCCGTGTTGTGCTCCTTCTGCAAACCTGGCTGTACCATCTGAGAACCACAAAGGGCACCATCTCCTATGAAGCCGGCAGTGCTCTCTCATCTAACGGAGAAGGGGAAGTCTTATGGCTTATGTCTTGTTGTCCCCTCAAAGCCTCAAGTAGTCATGGGGCGGGGACTTCTACAGATTGAGACAACTCATGAGTCACGGGGATTATGTGCTTTAGTACTGATGGGATTATCAGTCTGAGTAGGGCTGGGACTGTAGGTGTGGTCTAGGGCAGATATTCTAAGGCAGAGAGCCTGATAGCAATATAAAGAGAGACAGAGAGACAGACTAGAGCTGTTGCTATTGCTTTCTGCTGCCCTGTTTGGTTGGCTACCTCTGCCACCATTTTGTTGCTGTCCCGCCGCCATGAACCGGATGCTCTCTGCCCGGTTCCACTCAGCCTTGGGCCAGCTGAATATGGACTGAAACCTCCACGAACTGTGAGCTAAATAAACCTTTCCTTCGTTCATGAATGTCAGGTATTTGTCCCAGCAATGAGTAAAAAGTAACTAAGACAGGAAGGCAAGGTCGGGGCTCAGCATGAAGTGGCCTTGACTCATAGGAGCACTGAGCAATGCCTGCTCCACAGTGTGGGCTGGTGGGGCTGGTTGCTGAGGGAGAGGAGGAGGAAGAGTCCACGGCAGAGATAAGGCATGATTGGAAGACTCTGTGAAAGATATTTGGCCAATGTTCCCCTTCCATCTCCTCCTCCTCCTCCTGCTCCTCATCCT
>PVJA010015904.1:30044-44516 GCA_004027025.1 Myocastor coypus | reverse complement strand
TCATGGGCACCTGAGCATAACTCTGAGCTGAGTAAAGCTTGTTGGTTGCCCTGGTGGTCCTTTTATAGGTGAATTTTTCCAAGAGGACTGTGTCAGTGTTCACAGAGGTGAGTGCTATTTAGAGCCTTCACTCACAGATATGGGCCCAATGTAATCCATATGTTCGTGCTCAGCTTGTGCATTTATCCTTTGAGGCTGTAGCCAAGAGCAGGCCTCACATTACTGTATAGCATAGCAAGGCTCAGAATAGTTTTCAGTAATGCCTGTAGCCTTAGGTATCCTCTAGCCCATGTTAGCCCTACTAGGCTGATATGTCCAATGGGGGACTTCTACAGGTGTATAGTACTTACAAGTACTATAGCTCAAACATTTGTGAGGATAGTTATCTGAATTACTTGTCTTTCATTGCTGAGACAAAATACTCAACAAAATGCTCCCAAAGGGGGAGAGGTTTATTCATTTCAGAGATTATAGAGATTTCAGTCCATAGTCAGCTGGCTGCATGACAATGTGGCATCACAGACAGGCACTGCAAAGGAGAAACAAAACGTGGGCAGAAGGTAGTAAAGCAGGTAAGAGGGATGTCCACAGCTCTTTCTATTCCCTGCATCTTAGCCAGAGTACTTAGGCTGAGTTGCACTTACTCTCTTAATTCTGGTGCTCTTGAGCCTAACATCTGCTATGTGCCCAACTAGTGCCATTGCTGTGCCAAATATCTTTAGGAATTGGCATTGTTCTTCTGTTACTGGGTTTTGAGATGCTGACATTTCCTTTTGGAGGAGGTGTCTAGGTTCTTTCTGTACTGAGCAAAGATTTGGCCAAGGTGAGCACAAAAGTAGTGTGGTTTTGTTTCTAGTTGGAGCCAGTTAAAAGCATGAAAATACACTACCAGGTGAGGGCAGATCACCATGCAAGAGAGTAATCCAATGCTCAATGGTGACTTCTGTACAGCTCACTCTTCAGCCTGGGGCGTTGTGTTTTGATTTCCAAGTCCCTCAGTACTTACTGCTCTGCTTCATCTCTCCCTAGACAGATATACCAGCCTCAGTAGCATATCTTACTGCCCACAGGCATGGCCGTGCCACAGTGGACACAGCTCTCCTACAGTCTTGTCACATGAGTTGCCTTTGTTTATTTATGCAGGACTGGGGTTTGAACTAACAACCTTGCACTTGCCAGGCAGGCACTTGTGATGAGTTGCCTTTGAAGACTGCAGAATATTCTCTAGTTCTGTGGACTTTTTCATGGCATCCCCAGGCACATGCAGTGTATCATACTCACCTGGAAGAGATGCCACCCCATACTACAGAGAGGACAGCACCCTAGGATCTTCCCCAAGGCAGCAACTCAGTAGCATGTCTTATCGCCCATGGGAGGAGCATGACGCAGCAACTCAGTGCTCCTACAGTCTCATCCCATATGGACTAACTATAGATTATAGTATATATCTTTAGCCCACTATACATTTTGAGAGCATTCCCATACTCACACAGAGGACCATATTCATGTAGGGAGCACATCACCATTTACCTCATGGAAGAGGATGGCCACTCAGAGGTTTCCCAAGGCTGTTCTTCACTGACTCATTTTGTATCTGTCTGATCCCTTTTTGGAAGCCACATGTTGTGTGTTGTATACATTTCCGGAGAGACTGTAAAATCAATTAAATGTCTCTAAACAAAGGGGTTGACAGAGCACAACTCAAACAAATGCATCTTGGTGAGTAATTGAGTTTATCAGGAGCACCTTATAGACCACAAATGGTTTGTAGGCAACAGCACAACCAGATTTGCCTGCTGCCTCTGTAGTAGGCTGCTGGTTTTTATAAGCCACTGATTAAGACAGCTTAAACAGGATTCTTGGGAATCCTTTCTTGGGAACCCAGCAAAAAGGGTTCTTGGGAAAAGTTGTGTGTACCCCACCCTCATTTCATCCTTGCTAGGGAATTCCATCAGTCTCGAGCACTGTCTAGCCACAGTGATGAATGACTTTACTATGATGCAGTCTGCAGCGTAGCTTTAGCACCTGCAGTTGTTGGGGATATGACTTGGGGCCCATTGAGTAGCTAGACCAGGAGTGGTGCACCGCAAGATGGAATTACTAGGGTTTAGAGGATAGTATCTACTACAAGTAGTCACCCTGTTGAAGTGATTATTTTTTTTTTTTTTTTTTTTACTTATTCTGTTTGACACTTACTAACAGTCATCCTCTATGTACTGTACCTTTTTATGTGTATAGTTTGCCCTCCTTCCTCACACTTCCATAGGCTATAAGTACAGCTTTCAGGACAGCTTTATTTTCCTCATTCATGTTTCTCCCACAGGTAGTACAGTGCTTGGCACATAGTATGATTCAACAATAATGAATCAATGAAGGGTTAGTGGTACTGTCAGCTTTACTTCCATGTGAAAAGCAGGCTGAAGTTGAAGGGTTCCTCAAAAAACGATAGAGATCTTTTCATAATCTGGGACCATGTTGGTGAGATATTGATTCCTTTGGCTAAGGTGGTGTTGGAGAGAAGCAGATATAAGATATTTCTACTATTCTATTCAGTTTAGAAGAAAATAGTTGTGTGGCTAGGGAGTGGCTACTGTGTTGATTTAGGGATCTGTGCTCTGAAATGGGCTCTAAGTCTATGGTTGAAGACAGCTGCTGCTATTATAAATCTACATTGGGAGCTTCTTTGGCTTCCCTGATATGGTGAGGGAAGGGTTATTTGAAACTCCAACCAACCTTTCCTACTTCCTTGTTAGTTGGAAAAAAAAAAAAATGGTAGTTTTTTTTTTTTTTTTCTGTGATGTGTTTCAGTTTCTGAGCAATAAAGGAATTTTCTTGAAACTAAAACTTTTTTTTTTAATTTAGGGGTATTAATGCAAGCAATCAATAATCCAGAATTGAAAAAGTTTGGAAAATACTATATCGCTGCATCATATGTGAAGTATTTAGAGTCTGCCGGTGCAAGAGTTATACCAATAAGGTATATAGTTCAATGTTTTTACACCCTATAAACATTGCTATTTTCTTTCCAAATGATGGTTCTCACAAAATAATGGAGTACTAGGATCTATAACCTAACTACCTATAATTTATGTTAGAATAAGGGCATACTTAAGCAATGGAAGAGAATTCTTTGGAGATGATTGTTAAAAATATCTTCATAATCTTGCTTAAAAGTTAAAGAAATAACTAATATAGTAGAATTGCTTCAGCAAATTTGTAGATGTTGTAGTTTTAAAGAAGTGACATTATTTTTGTGGTAAAATGGCCTAACAAGAGCAAAATAATTTGTGTGTAAGTAGCTCAGAGGTGGAGAAGTTGCTTAGTACTTGGGAGGCCCTGTGTTAAATCCCTAACACTGATGGGAAAAAAAAATTAAGCCTAATAATAAGACCTGATTCCCTAGCCTATGCCCAAACTTCTGCTGACCTAGTCAAGTTCAGAGACTTTATTGCTTCAGTTTTCAATTTGTATCTCTTCCCCAAAGTGCTTCCCTTTCCCAATGGAACCCAGGGACTTTACACTGAGCAATATTACAAGTGTCTGTGTGTGTGTGTGTGTGTATTGCCTTGAACTGGGCTTAAACTTGTGATCTCCCTGCATTGGCCTCCCAGAGACTTGGGCTTACAGGCATGTACCACCAAACTCTATTGATTATTCTTATTTTAATTTTTCAAAAGAAACTGTGGTAGAACTAATTGAGTTTAAAGTTTTTAAAATCTTTATTCTTTTAGAATATCTTAATTCTTTTGAAATCTTTAGTTCCTGGAGTGTATAGATCCAGAGTTAGCAAAGATTCAGTAGTGAGAGGTTCAGCACTGACATGAACAACTGACACTGGTGTGGCCATAAGAGGTCTGGCTATCTTTTCCAGGATAGACACAGCTACATATTGAAATATCTCTGGATGCAACCAAAGCTGTGAGGGAATCTCTAGCAACCTGGGATGAGCCCTGGGATTTTCTTTTACCTGTGTCATTTTTCCAGAATGAAAAATAATAATATAATTTATTTAAATACAAATTTTATTTGTAAAAGGGCATGTAAAGATTTCATATTTTCACTTGGAAGAGGTAGAATATATCTCATTTTCATTTGGAAAAAGCCAACAGAATTTTATAAGGACTTATAGTGTATTATCAGATCGAATTAATGTATTTTAGAATCTCCCTGAATCCTCATGTAATCTATTCTATGTGGACTTGCATTTCTTCTCCCTATACTTTCCCATACCAACCTATTCTACATTTAAGATAGTGATCACCACCATTGCACTGTCACCTGTTGCTTTGTTGATGACTGTTGAGCGATTAATTGGAAACCTCCCAACAAGAGACCTGGACTTTCAAGGTTATTTGGATTTAAAGAAGATTTTGCTGGCAGAGAATTCTACGTATCATGGGTGTCTGCTTGGTTATAGGAGAGGTGTTCTGACACCACCTCAGTCTTTTCCCTGGAGCATAACTGGGCTATACTTGATATGTGATTGTAAATGTGTTGAATGTGTGAGAATCCTTTCAAGGATTTCACAACCATGATTTCTCTTGTTTTGTTCTTGCTTTTTTTTTTTTTTTTTTTTTTTTTTTTTTTTTTTTTTTTTTTTTTAATGTATTTAGTACAAGGTCTACAGAGTCTCATTATGTAGATCAGACTCATAGTGATCCTCCTGTTCTCGGCCTCCCAAGTTCTGGGATTACAGGTGTGTGCCACCATGCCCAGTCTCAGGCTTATCTCAATATGACCCATGTGTGGGGCCTGCTTGGCATGTCGGAGATCAAGCCCCATTCCCCGAATCTACCTAAGCAAGTGCTTTAATCTTCTAAGCTATCTGCCCAGTCTTTTTCTTACTTTTAACTAAACTTTTAGAAGAGCAGATATCTTACTCTGACTTGATTAAAAGTTATCCATTGTCATTAATTCCATCAGTTTTTCAATGGAAAAGAAATAAAATCATAAATATCATGAATATCGGTAGGCAGTTTTCAAGGAGTGTTTGATCACCAGATCCATAGTTAGGCTATTGTGATCTGTCTGTATTCTAGCTTTAAGTCAGTTACTGTTCTGACTTTTGAGTGTGCAGTAGTCCCAAACCATGATAGCTGGCCAGTGGAGATCTAATGAAGTAGAAATTTCATATTTATTTGTATTGTTTTTATCTTCCTTAGTTGCCAGCTGTTAAGTGTGTTAAGTGTGGTAACAAACTTCTTTTATAGTCTGAACATGAAACTACTGAATTCTTAGATTTTAGAAATTGCTCTTAGCTAATAGAAATGAACTGGTCCTTAATTTTTATAGCCTTTAATATTTTACATACTAACACATTATGTTAAATTTCCCTGACCACAGAAGAGCACCCAAACTTATTTGACTAGCACAACAAGGGTACAATGATGTGGCTTTCATGGAGCTTGAAAAAATACCTTTAAAATGGTTGAGAGGTAATAGTGTCTGATATTTAAGAATTGTTTTTTTTTATCTGACTTTAAAGCATTCATGTAGTTACTTCATTTGGAGCTCACTTTTTATCTTAAACTTCAGAAATGAATATTTATAAACTTTTTTATTGCTTTTCAGGCTTAATCTTACATATGTGGAATATGAAGAACTTTTCAAATCTATCAATGGGTATGTTGGCTTAATATAATGTATGTAAGAGTTGTTTCAACACAGTGTATGAATGTCTACGTATTTACTTGCTTTTATAAAACAATATAATATGATTGTTTTTTTATAACAATATTCTATATGTTTGTACATAAAATAGGATATGACAGTTTTTCTGAGTTCTTTTGTAGGAAATAATTTGCTATCAGAAGCAAAAGTTGTTAAGAGTAGGAGACAAGTTAGGAAATATGTAATTGTTACATAGTAGATACATATAATGTTTTTTGCATGTATAACATGATCTTTGTTTTAATACTTGCTTTGAGTATTTTGAAACAGCTTTGGATTGAGGGGAATATTGCCTGCCCAAAGGTATTTATGGTTATAGATTATCTTTCAGAAGTGATTTGAATAGAACTCAGAAAACAGTATTTTTTATTTCTTTGACTTTACCATAAAAGATATGATTGATCAGCTCACAGAAAAGGGCTCTCAAACATGTAAAAAGTATTGTACATTGCACCTAACTTAAGGAAGAAAATTCTGTTACTGCAATAAAAAGGCAGAGATCAGAACATTTGCAAATATTCTATATTGAAGATATGCATAAAGATATATACTTTATTAGTGGGAGTATAAAATGTGAATTTTTTTTTTTTTTTAACACAACTGGGGATTGAAGTCAGGTCCTTGTGTTTGCCAGACAAGTGCTTATTCTACTGGGCTATTTCCCAGCCCAGCAGGAGTATAAAATATATAGTCTTTTTTAGGGGCAGTTTTGCAGTGTCTGCTAAATCTAGGAAACATATATACTTTTGTTTTTGGTATTTTTTTTTTAGGGAAGGGTCCACAGGGTGTTCAGGTCTCACTACTACATTGTACTTGTAGTGATCCGCCTGTTTACAGCCACCCAAGAGCTAGGATTACAGGTGCATGCCACCACACCCAGTCTCAGTTGCCATCTCAGTGCAACCCTGGGGCAGGGCCAGCATGGCAGTAACACATGCTTTTGACCCAGGATCTTAAAATGGAAATTTATTTTTACAAATGAATTACTCTGTAAGCCAGATGCAGTGGTGTGTACCTGTAATACCAGTATTCTGGGAGGCTAAGGCAGGAGGATTGCAGGTTCTAGCCCAGCCTGTGTAACTTGGTGGGAGAGACTCTGTCTCAAAATAAAAAATGACTGGGGTGTAACTCAATATGAAGACCCTGAGTTTAATCTACCATAAAACACACACACACACACACACACACACACACACAATCATCATCATCATCATCATCATCATCATCATCATCATCATCATCATAGTTGTCTTTGTCATCCCTTTACATAGACTTAGGTCCAGTTATAAGTATTATATTATTGTACTATTGTTTAAAAAGATAATTGAGAAAGTTACCTAGTTGTCTGTCAGGTGGGAATTGTTTATGTGAAGTAGACTAAAGCTGGGCGTAGTAGTTCATGCCTATAATCCCAGCACTGGCAAGGCTGAGCATGAGCTTGAGGCTGTACGGCTGAGCAAGCCTGGAATACACAGAGAGACCCTGTCTCAAAAAAAAAAAAAAAAAAAAAACCCAAAAAACAAAAACTATATATATTTTATAGAATACTGTGTAGAATTTAAAAATGAGTTATCTGTGGGTGTTGCTTTGCATCATAATTGACATGTGAACAATACTGTTTTGTGAAAAAAAACAAGGTGTGCTATGGTGCAGAGTATATTTATATTTATATTTATATTTATATTTATATTTGCTTTTTACTTTAAGGTAGGGGTGAAGAGATAGGCATAGCCTATTTCTACCAAATTAACATATAACAAATTTTAGCAATAGCTGTTTCTCATTGGAAATGCAGTGAGGAGTCTTTTTATTTTGTAGCTTTCTTAAAAGACTTTGTTTTATTACTTGAAAAATAGTTCACATGTTGCTTTCCTTTTTAAAGCATGTTCAAAAGTTATTTGCTTTCAGTTTAATTTAGTTGAGTAAATATTTACTTTAAAACCAGTTAAATTTAATAAAACATTTATAGTGACTAGAATGTGCAAAGTACTTTTTTTTTGGTATTGGGAGTTGAACTCTTAACCTTATGCTTGCCAGGCAAGTGCTGCTGAGCTATGTCACCAGTGGTGCAAAGTGTTTTATCAAAGACCAAAGTAAATACAGGCCAGAATATAATGGAATAACCTACCACATGTGCTTTTAGAATAATTTATCTCTTCTTCTCTCCCCCTCCCCCCAGATATGTCTCTATTTGGAAAAGTGTCTGCAATGGTAATTTTGTAGATAGGAATAAATGTCTCTGGCAGCCAGGTGCACCCGAGTCTTTGTGAAAAGTCACAGTGCTTCAGTGCTTCTTACTTGGTGACAAAGTCCTTTTTAGAATTCCCCCACGTGTCTGCTGCACCAATGCAGTTCTTGCTTCCAGAGGCCTACACTTTCTCCATAGCACAGGCACTAGGAGCTGGGCTCCGAAATGTGGAAACCAGGAGCCATGATGGACCACTTTTGAATGTCAGTAGGAAAAAGGACAGTGGTCTGTTGCAGCTTCAGAAACAACTTCAGCGAATCCTGTTATTAATATTATTTGTAGGGAATGCAGAGAGGAAAAGACAGCTGTAATTTGTAGGACTTTGTCATTTGTAAGAGATATTCAAGTTTTATCCATGAACGAACTTTAGGATTATGTAAACCAAATTTGGTCATAAGTGACATTTTTCTGATTTTTTAAAAAACTCAGTAGTCATGTTTGCAGTGCATGAAGACCATACTCACCATGGGGAGGCGGCACATGCACATAACACATCTTAATGCTCTTTTCTGTCCTTTTCCCTCACCTCCACTCCATCTCTTGATCTCCCTCACAACTGCAAAAAGCTGTTTCCCTGTTTCCTATATTTTGGGTCCCATATTTAACCAAACCATTAGATATTTAATCTTCATTTACCATTATGGTCTCAAGGTGCATCCATTTTTTTTTTTTTTTTTTCTGTAAGTAACTCAAATTTATCTCTGAAAAAATAGTATTCCACTGTGCAAAAGTACTACATTTTCTTCGTTTATTCATCTGCTGATTAATGTATAGGCCACTTCCAAGATTTAGCTCTAATGAGTTGGGGTGCTATAAATGTGAATATTTATGTTTCATTTAATATGTCTTTCATTCTTTTGGGACAGAAGCAACATATTAAATACTGGCTTAATTTTAAAGAGAGAGTTGCTCATGAATCTTTGTTAAATCACTCTTCATTGTAGACTTTTCTACTTGGGTTTATGGCACATGTCTTACAATAGGTGTTAAATGTTTTATACTGGACTGATCCTAATAGCAAAAGGTGTTCGTTCTTCCTTGTGTCAGGCTACAACCATGGCTTATTCATAGAAGAAGTAGAATATATTTCTTGAAGAAAAAACAATTTCAAAAATTATTGTACATATTGTACATACCTCAAGTACCTATTTAAATATTTTCTTTTCTAAAAAATATTTTAAAAAATTTAATACGTTTAATCTAACTTTTGTTGGCCAAGGAGGTCAAACTCTTTTTGGGTATCATGGTGATGTCATGAACTATTAGAAATAATTTAAAAAGCTGATACAAAACCATAGTAAATATTCTTCTGTATTTCATCTTTATGGGTAGAGTAAGGTAAAATTTAATGTTTGTAATTCACTTCTTAAACTTTTTCTGAAAGAGTAATTATGTTCAAGATTTTCTAATAGTTCACTTACTTCTGAAGAGATCTCAGGATGATAAGGAAGAGTAAATACTTGTAGATATTTATGTCTAATCTGAATACAGTTTAATAGTTTATTCTGTACAGGTAAGAATTGAAAGTCTCAGTTATACACCTGTGAGTGATTTCATTTAGCTAATCATCTTAACTTAAATCTAGCTACAAGTGGCTAGGCAGTGGTGGCACATGCCTGTAATCACAGCTGCTCGGGAAGCTGAGGCAGCGGGTTACACAGCCAAGGCTGGTCCAGACAATTGAGTGTGACTATCTTAAAATAAAACACAGTTGTAGAATAGGACTGGTTGAGCACTTACCTAGCATGTACAAGGCTGTAGGTTCCATCCTTAGCACTAAAGAAGACAAAGTACAGTAAGATAAAACTAGCTACACCTGAAAATTTGGACCATTTGATTTCTAACTTTCTAAGTTGGTATGTTGTCCTTTCTCTTTACAATTTATTGACCTCTAATTTTTTTTTTTTCTTGTTTTCAGAACCTTTGTTTGTTTATTCACTCATTTTTATGGCTGGCTCAGCCCACCCCAAGGGCAGGGCTGGCGCAGCATGTGGTGCCGGGGATTGAACCGGGGTGCCTGAAGCCACCCAAGTTTTCCCAAGCAGGCACTTTAGACCATTGAGCCATCCCACCGGGCCCCATTGACCTCTAATTTGTTGACACTGATAATCTTGTTACCAAAGACGTTTTAAAAGAACATATACTAAAATGTTATTAACTGCAGTAGTTTCTGAATGGTTAAGATTATAAATTTTATTTTATTTTGTGTTTAAAATTTAAGCAGATAAGTTTCATACAGTTTGGAATGGTATGTGTACAGTTTGGAGCTGTTCAAGTATAGCTTCATCATAAAAAGTGCTATAATGACAAAACACATTTAAGAAAAGAGTTCTTCATAGATAACATAGTACACAAGAAAAACTGGCGCCTCCCTTGGCTGTATACTTAGAAGTTAAAGGCACTAGTAGCCCATACTTAGAAGGTGAAGCCTTCAGAAGTCATTTCTGGCACATCATTTTGATCTTTGCTGAGAAATACTTCTCCATCAAGTTTAATGAGGACTCATTTTCTTGGTCTTGTACAGCTTCAATCTTGTCCAAGCCTCTATGTTTTTTTTTGGTCATTACACTAAGCTTCTCAGTTTGACCAAGTTTCTTAGCAGCCTAAAAGATACTGAAAATAGCATCCAGAAAAACAAGGATAACATTCATATCTTTCACAGTTAAGATATTCATCAGTGGTTCTATTATATCACAATGAACAAGGTACATGATCTGTTCCACTGTCATATCACTTGTACAGCTGGTCATGGCCCATACAGCTTCCTTTTGTGTCTTAAAGTTGCCCTTCGGACACTGACCAGGAATGGGACTGATCCATGATTTACAGCCTGCTGTATCTGGTCCTGCCAGCTGGCTGTGATGCTTGACATAGTCCGTTTAGCTTCCTTCTGAATGCTTATCTTGGTGTGAGTGAGCAGGCTGGGAAAGACAGAAAGCACTACTACCTCTGTCACAATCTGGGGCTGTTGTCCATTCCAGTAACAACATTTTATATGGCTCTCAGTGAAGGAGTCATAATGGGCAATTGATATGATCCCAGAAGCTTCACTAGGTGGGATACAACTCCGTTTTTTACTACCTTTTTCTGTGTTCATTTGGACCCCATCAGTAAGATAGGAAATAGCCCAGCAGGCATCTGCTAATACTTTGAGATCATCGTGATGCAGGAGATGAACCAAAGTAGGAAGAATTTTCTTAACGGTATCCAACAGGAGCACAGGATTCCTGTTACAGCAAAGGTTGGAAAGGGGTCCAGGGAAGGGTTGCGTAAGTAACCACCTGCTAAATGTGACTTATCAGGGACTACAAGAAGAGCCAAGAGTGGGTCATTTGAACCATATTTGATAACCAAGTCTCGGAAAACTGAACCATCACCTGCAATGTTTCCCAGCACCCAGACAGTTTGTTTAACGACATGAGCTTGGGGAGACGCCAGATGGGAAATGAGAACTGGCATGGCCCTTCTATCCACCATGGCCTTGGTCTGTTCTAATGACCTGGAAGCAATGCCAGTGACTCAAATGGGATGGGACTACAGTCAGTTCTGCCAAGGAAGGACACAAACTTTGGAATCAAACCTGCTTGGATTATGTGGTCTGTGGGACACTGCTTTTTCAAAGAAAACAGTTTCCTAGCAGCTTGAATAGCTTGGAGCTGGCTTTCCAGATTACTGCTGGTTGTGCCTTTGACAGCATCATCAGCAGTGCAGTTCACAGTGCCCTAGTCATTGTGGTTTTCCTGCAGTGGTGAAGGAGGAACATTACCAGGAAGGAGCCTGCCTTTCTCCTTTCCACCATCTGGTCATCCTTCTTAGCATTCCTCAGTTTAGTGTTAACTTCTCTTTGTACCCACCTTGTTTCTATACTGTCTTTTCTCTTGTTCTTGAATCAGTTCAACCAGACAAATGGTGAATTAGCATTCTCGTTGGTGGACATGGTCACAAGACAAAGAGAAAGCAGCGAAGTGAGAGCAGGTGGTACTGTGGGGCGCACTGGCTGTGGACGGGGTGCTCTCCAAATATCCACCGTGGCGGGGCCCAGAAATGGTGTGAAGATTTTATACTTTATTATTACTTAATTTTAAAAATTTTCTTAAATGATTCTTTTTTTTAAATGATCAAGTAATAACTTTTATTGAAATTATTTAATAATTTCATTCAAATCTACAAAATGCCTTCAGAACAAAACCTGAATCATTTTTAATTAGTCTAAGCAAGTTCTTACATAAAACTAACCATCATGGCTTATTAAGAAATCACATAAAATACACTTTATGTTATGCATTTTTAAAAAATGTATTTAGTGTAAGGTTTAC
The DNA here is from genome assembly GCA_004027025.1 of Myocastor coypus. Taxonomy (NCBI): domain Eukaryota; kingdom Metazoa; phylum Chordata; class Mammalia; order Rodentia; family Myocastoridae; genus Myocastor; species Myocastor coypus. The sequence continues at coordinate 32,282 of PVJA010015904.1, read as the reverse complement.
AGGATCTCACTACACAGATCAGACTCATAGTGATCCTTATGTTTTCAGCCTCCCAAGTGCTGGGATTATAGGCATGTGTTACCACACCCTGTCTCTATTTCCATTTTGGCATGCGCTGTGGGCAGGGCCAGCATGGCAGGCTGGGGATTGAACCCCGCACCCCTGCATCTGCCTAAGCAGGTGCTTTAGTCCACAGAGCTATCTGGCTGGCCCTTCTTCAATGATTCTTAATGTATTAAAGAAAAATGCTTTAAAGTGAAAAGAGAGTTTCATTTTTTGTTTGTGTATGTGGTAAAATTCATCTTAATTGATATTTTAGAATCCTTTTACCTGGAGGAGGCTCTGATCTGGAGACTTCAAATTATGCCAAAGTCTCCAAAATATTTTACAAGATGTCCAAAAAGGTATGTATATCGGTTATTGCATATCATTCCAGGTGGGTTTTGTTGGCCTCTCTGAGAATCATTCTTTTTTTTTTTTTTCTTTTTTCTTTTAAAGCCTCTTGGTAATGTTACTTTTATAATATTTTCACTTCATTCCCTTAATGTTTAAATCATCTGTTCTACAGCAGTGACTACTCCTGCCAATTTTGGTGTCTCATTAATCCTTGGCATCTTGGTATAAGCACATCAGTGTGTGTCTTAGCTACTTAACAGCACAGTTATTTAAATACAGGATGACTGAAACTAACATATTTTTGTTAATTTTTATAAGATAATACAACAGGAAATATATATATATATATATTTTTAAATTTTATTTATTTCTTCTTTTCTTGTTTCAGAACCTTTGTTTATTCATTCATTTTTATGGCTGGTTCAGCCCGCTCCGAGAAGTGGGCTGGCGCAGCATGTGGTGCCGGGGATCAAACCGCGGTCCCTGAAGCCACCCAAACTTTCCCAAGCAGGCGCTTTAGACCACTGAGCCATCCCGCCAGGCCCCACAACAGGAAATATAAAAACAATTTTATCAGATATATTCCACAAGTTTTCTGTGTATAGTATGTCATAAAATATTAAATACATGATGCGCTGTTGCAATCTGGGCAGTAGTGTCTAATGGAATTCCAAATTCTTTGCACATTATTGTCTTTCTTTAAACAATTTCCTTTTTCTGTCATATTGATCTTTTTTTCTGTGGGTTTATAATTTCAATAAAATATGTATCCATTAAACACAATGGTGAAAGTATGGATAATGGACATCCTGGTTGGTGCTTCACAATACAATTAGTTGGCCTATTAGACATAATATAAGTTGCAGCTGCTTTTTTGAATCCCCTCATTTTGAACAAATAATGAGTTCTATATTGTTTGGTCCCAAAGGTGCTTTAAAATTTATAATTACTGGGGCAGGGGAGATAGCTCAGTAGAATAAGCTCTTCCCTGGCAAGCTCAAAGACCTGAGCTTGAGTTAACAAACAAAAAAAGAAAAAAATTATAATTACGGTTTTTTCTTCCTTTGATTCTAGGCTAGCTTGTCAGATATTGGTCAATTCTGTCACCACCACTCATAGAATTATTATAATCTTTGACCACTACTGGAACTATTTCAGTTTCATTTCTTTTTTCAAGTTCTATCATTTCTATATTATGAATAGTCGACAGTAAGATACTTTGTTTGCCTTTCCATTTCAGAATGAAAATTTCTCCTTTCTGTTATATTAATACTTCTCCCTTTCTTAGTTTTTTCTCTTGCAAATCTCTTGGCATTTTCTTCCTATTCAATCTCTGTGTCTTAAACTTGTCCATTTTGTATTGTAAAAGAATATCACCAAGTTCTGGAGAAGTATAAAAATTTTATCTAATGTACTTATGGTAAGAATTTCTATAAATTACAGCACAAAATTGTAGGCTACTTACTTATTACAAATAAATGTGATTAAAATAAAATAGCCAGAACTTATTACATTTTTATTTTTAAATTTTATTTATTTATTTATTTTCTTGTTTCAGAACCTTTGTTTGTTTATTGACTCATTTTTATGGCCAGCTCAGCCCACCCTGAGGGCAGGGCTGGCGCAGCATGTGGTGGCGGGGATCGAACTGTGGTCCCTGAAGCCGCCCAAGCTTTCCCAAGCAGGGGCTTTAGACCACTGAGCCATCCCGCCAGGCCCCACTTATTACATTAAATTTTTTTTTTTTTTTAAGTTTATTATTTTTATTGTTGTTTCAGAACCTCCGTTGTTTATTCACTCATTTTTATGGCCGGCTCAGCCCACCCCGAGGGCAGGGCTGGC
>PVJA010015904.1:0-29944 GCA_004027025.1 Myocastor coypus | reverse complement strand
GAAGTGGTGCTGCTCAAATGTTGCTCAGGGTAAACTGCTAAGTCATTAACAGCCCAGCCTCTTCTTTTGATGTGCTCACCAGTTTTCATATGTTGCTGAATTTTTATTTTATTTTAAAGTTTGTTTGTTTTATTGAGATGGGGTCTCACTTTGTACCTTAGACCGATCCTGAACAATCTACATATAGCCCAGGCTGGCCTCAAACTCAGGATAGTCCTCCTAGCTCAGCCTCCCAAGTGTTGGGATTGCTGGTGTGCGCCACCATGCTGAGCTTGATGTTAGTGATTCTTATCTCCTCTTGAAATTTGCTCTTTCCAATTCAGTGAAGTCCATTTGATCTTTCTTCCCAGTTATCTGAGGCCACTTCTGTTTATCAAGCAGCACCTGTGATTTTTCCTTTGCTGTATCTCACATTAGCCTGTCTTTGTACCAGAGTTTAGACCATTATGTTTCTCTATGAACTATTAATGGCCATCTTAATCTTTCTGGTTCTAGTATCTCACCAACCCTCCCTTCAGTATTTCCTTAAGTAACTGCTTTTACTATTTGAGATATTTGCCTACAACCTTTTACTATCTATGCCAGACAACCTAGGACCTCTTATAGTCCTTCAGTCAAGAATATAGTGTCACCACAGCTCACTTTTTCTAGCCTGTGTGCAAGCTTAGTCTAAAGACAGATTAATTCAAAGTCTGCATAAGAATTGTGGGAAATTTTGTAGAAAATCCATCTACAATGCAGATGCTAATTATAATGGCTAATCATATGTATGATTTTTGTGAACAATTGGAATCAACAGAGTATTTTGTTTCTCTTACTGTGCAAAGAGTTTTGATGATGGAGACTATTTTCCTGTGTGGGGCACCTGCCTTGGATTTGAGGAACTGTCCTATCTGGTCAGTGAGGAAATGTTATTAACTGTGACAAAGACTGAGAATATCATATTGCCATTGAGCTTCACGAAAGGTGAGAATGTGCTGCTCAAATTTTTAAGTGTACTTACTGAACAAGATTAGTAAGCATCAAGTATCAAAGTAAAGTATTTATAGCATTGTAAACTTACAGGGTATTCAGGGTCCCACTACTAGATCAGACTCATAGTGATCCATCTGTTTACAGCCTCCCTAGAGCTGGGATTACAGGTGCACACCACTGCGTCCAGTCTCAGTTGCTGTCTCAGTGTGCCCTGGGGTGGGGCTGGTACAGCAGGCTGGGGGATTCAACCCTGGCCGCTTCTTTTGCGTAAGCAGGTGCTTTAGTCTCCTGAGCTATTTGGCTGGCCCTCATACATAGGATCTGTATATTGTTTCATGTTTATGAAAGTTGCTTCTTTAATTATCTCACCTTATTACTACAACCTATGAGAAGTATATATTTAGGTCATACTCTTTTGGTGGCCTGTGAAATAATCCAGTTTATACCATAAAAAGCAGAATTTCAAGGTAGTGGAATTCTCATGGAAGCCATTAGCAAGAATGAGGAACCTGATTTGAAATATCTGGTGTCAGAGTCTTGAGCACATTAGAACATTAGAATATGTTTTTTAAATCCTCTGAGTCTATGTGTATGACTACAGAGCCTTTATTCTTGACCTTTAAAATATATTGCTTCTTTCATCTATTTGCTACACAGAAGTTCTTTGGCTTGGTTAGCTTTTTACTACATTGTTACTTTTATTAACCTTTTTTTTTTTTTATCTGTGATACTTGGAAAATATGTTAGAAATTTTGGATCTTTTCTTGGGAAAACAAGTATGTACACTTTTGGATAATTTTATCTTTTTCAGAGATGTCTGGGGACCTAGAGTTGAGATTCTGTGCTTATTGTGTTACCAGCCTATAAATTCTTACATGAGCACAGTTTTGTTTACTCATTACAGAATTCTAGAAGAAAAAGTTTTAAGTTAGGGTATTTAAATTTAGTAAACATTTTATATTTTACTGGAATACTTCTACAGAAATGAAATGTTTTGCTTATCATTTAGTAATCTTAATTATGTGTATTAAAATAATAACATTTTGGCTTCATCTATTATGACATTTTATTTTTTCTCATGGTTAAATTGTGTGTGTGCACAAAATTATTTCAGGTGCATCAAAGAGTAGAATGTTCCAGAATTTTCCCCCTGACTTGTTGCGGTCATTAGCAGCTGAGCCCCTTACTGCAAATTTCCACACGTGGAGCCTATCTGTGAAGGTATCTCATTAGCTTAACAATTAAGTTATTTAGAGTAACTACAGAATTAATCATTGTACTCTTTCTATTCTTATACTCTAGAATTTTACGATGAATACAAAGTTGAAGAAGTTTTTCAATATATTAACTACAAATACAGATGGCACAACTGAGTTCATTTCATCAATGGAAGGTATGAATCACTGTAGCATAAATATTTTATTTATTCACCTGGACTTTCTATTTTTATTTAAGGGGCTTGAAAATGGAAGTAGAGACAGGTGGGATTGTTACCCATTTTCCCAATCAGTTTTCCTGATATTTTCTGGAAAGAAATGATAAAGAAAAGGGAAAAATGGCAGAATAAGAGGGAGAGAGTTAAGAAATGAAGCAAACAATTTCTACATGTAGCTCAAGGGCAGATTAAAGGCCTTGACAGATTCTCTTCCTGACACCAACAAATTTGTAACTGATAGAGAAAAGCATCTTTCTAAAATCATTGATGAAGTGTCAGAAAACAAGGCTAAGCAAGCCTCAAACTCTTGGGTTAACTGGCATATATAAATCAGCACTATTGTTGAAGCAGCTAACTTTGAGAAAAAACTCAGGACCCGACTACATGGAGCAGGGCCTAAAGGCCATGTACCTCAGACAGTGCCTGGAATCATGACCAGAGAGCTACAAGGTCTGGCTTGTAGCCATGGCTGTCCTGAACGTGCACTGAAGGAGTCAGGTAGCTGAAATAAATGAAACAAGCCTCATTATGATAAACTGGTGTCCTAGTATAGCCTGCATTATCCTATCTGGGAAGCTGAACAAATCTTGAGTCAAGCATTTTGTTTAAAGTTGTCTTAGACTGGTAGTGCATACACATGTATAGCAGAATCAAATATAAGTAATTCTGTTGGGAACACTAGATATTTATTCTAGGTTTCAGGCAGTTTCTGACCCTAAATCTCAGTACACAGGAGGCATAATACCATTTATGATGACTTGCAGAAACAGCATGTACAGAATCAGCCCCATACAAACTTTCAATACAAGAATTATTCAGTATAGTATATTTTATAACTATGACTTTTAAAGAAATAAACTCTCATAAAGATAGCATGAAATAATTATCTTTTTTGGGGTTGGGGACCAGTGTTCAAAGTCACAACCTTGCAGTTGCCAGGCAGGCACTTGTGCCACAGAGCTATCTCCCCAGGCCTGAAATAATCACATTTGAAAAGAACTAAATTTAATTATTGAAAATAAAAACAACAGAAAGAAAATTCTCAGAAGGCAGGTTAACCAAAAGGTCAGTTAAAGAGATACACGAACTACAAGAGAAGATAGATCAGAAGAAAGAGAACCAGTCCAAATCCAGCACAGGCAGACAGAAACCTACAGTGTGCTGGCAGAAAGGGGAGCACCTAGTGGGTAGAGTTGAGAAATGCCAGCACACCCAGCCAGGTGTCTAGAAGGCAAACGGGATAGTGTGGCAAAGACACTGTTTTTCATATTAAAAAATTAAAGTAAATAAAAAGAACCTAGGTACAAAAACAAATCATAATAGGATTTAGAGAAAATAAAGAATACTGTAACTTACATAAGGGAAGGAATTTTCAAGAGGAAAAGACAAGCCATATAGGAAAAGACTAGTGAATTCAATCAAATTAAAAAATTGTGCTCATAAAAATAATATAAAAGAGGAAAGAAGATCTGTACAAAAGATGTAGGTGTCTTATATAAGCAAAACCATGTATTAAGAAGAAAATGGGAAACTTGATTGTCCCATGCACACATATCCCAATGAGATAAGTTTCTCAGTATATTTACTGACTTGGATGGTGCAAACAAAATCCAGAACGAAAACTCTCCTTACATCAGCAAGACTGGCAAAATTCAGCAGCTGCTGGTCACAGGTCTGGCCCAGGATATGGCACAGGAAGTAAATCAATGCACTTGTGATTGGAGTAGACATGGCCCAAGTGCCTTAGCAAATGTTTTCTCATGTCTCAATAATATTTTCCGGTCTTAACTCTCATCTGTTGTGTTCTTCTATTTAGAAATAATACTTCAGTAGAACCTTTTCATGTGCATAGAAATGAATGACACATTATTCAAAATCATAAAACAGTTCTTATGTCCAACAGTAAGAATAGATAAATTAATGCAGCAGCATAATATACAGCTGTTAAAATTAGTAGCATACTTACATGTATGGAGTGAATGTTGTAAAAAAATTGCACTTGAATACTGAAGGAGATACATAGTATATATTTATGTCTTTCTTTACCTTCAAAGCCTGGCAAAAAAGGAAACAATGTAACATTTGGTGGCCAATCTAACTAAGGCAAGTAATGACTAATTTACTACATTTTCACTGTGTAGTTTGATAGGGTCACTTGACAGGTTTTATTGTCCTAGTCTGTGTCATAGAGAATCAGATATATACTAATTTTCAAATAAATTAATATGGGGGTGGGGCTTTTGGGTTACCTCAGTGGTTTAAGCTCCTGCACAGGCAATCCCAGTCAGGCATAGAGGATGGAGATTCTATCCCCAGACCCACTCTTTTTTTTTTTTTTTTTTCCCAGACCCACTCTTAAGGGAGCCTCAGCCAGCCAAAAAAAAAAAAACCTTTCTCAAATAAACTAATATGTATTAGTTTTTTAAACAAATGAGTTTCTGAAATTTTAGAAACCAAAAAGAATGTCATTGGAGAAACAAAAGATAGTGTGAAATAGGGAAACAGGGAAAATAGAGCAAATAGTTTGGTCAGTATGTGAGCTCTGGTCTGTGAGTTGTACTAACAAGAATAAAAGGAGAAAATTAGAACCTGTTATGGTAAGTTATAAAAGTGCAGGGGGAGGGGAGATAGCTCAGTGGAATAAATGCTTGCCTGGCAAGCTCAAGGTCCTGAGTTCAGTCCCTGGTACTGCAAAACAAAACAAAACAAAACAATAAAGTAAAATGAAATAATAAAAGTGCTGTGGGGCCTGTTTTTGTCTTTTAGTGAAGTAACAAAGCATAAAATGCTAATATTTTTCAGGTTGGAGTATTAGCATAAATAGGGATAAATATTAGTAAAGTCTAGCACAGTTAGGTATACTACACCCCAGTAGTTTCTGGTGGGATAGAGCAATCTGAATCGTAGAAGTTGATTGTGGGTATCTTTTGCATTAAGCCTACTGATATATATATATATATATATATATATATATATATATATATATATATAAATATTTTCTGTAATACCTGTCTTTAATGTATACATCTCAGTAGATATATATCAGCCTTTAAGTATTTCCTTGGCATATATGTGTTTTAGAGTATTTCTCCCCTATGTGTATAAGCAGTGGTGCTACAGAGATAGCTTGGCAGTCTTGAGTGTCTGTCTGGCAAGCTCAAGGACCCAGGTTCCATTCTGATACTGCATGCCATGCTGGCCCTGGAACCATGGGTACAACCTGCTGACCACTGAAACTGGGCATGGTGGCCGTGCTTGGGAGGCTGAGACAGGAACAACACTGAGGAGTCTGAGCTTCATAGTGAGACCCTGTACCAAATGTGTCAGCAACAAACTCCTGGAAAAGTGGGAAGTTTCCCAATGCTAGGCAGCATATGTGCTCACACAGAGCTAACAAAATAACAATAAATGTCTCCAAATGCAGTGAAAAGTAATGGTTTAATCAGAAGCTCTAAGAAAGTCATTTCACATAATTTGTCTTCTTTGTCTCCATCAAATAAATAATGTATCACTATAAATCTGCAATCTACTGGGTTCATAATTTGATGGAGAAGACAGACAGGCCGGTACTGGGAGAAGTTGGAAGTAAGAAAGGAGCACAGTGGGGATGCCAGCTGTTTAAGGCAGGTGGACTCTTCACCTTATTTTGAGTTGCTGAGCCTGGTTAGAACTACCTGAAAGGGCAAGTTACTAGAGTAAAATAAAACTACAATACAGTATAAGTAGTTCATGTTACTCAAAGACTGGCCATAATGATGCATTTTTCTATACACAAGGGCATAGCATGTAAAAAATAGAGGCTTACTTATATCCAGGTTCTGGAGGCTGAAGATGCAGTCCACATCAGCATCTGGTGAGGCTTCCCACCACATCTCAGTCCTGCCAGGTGCATCACAGGGACACCATGAGCATGCCAGCTCAAGTTACTTTTTCTCCTTATAAATTCACTGATGCTCAAAGAGGACCTGCTTCATCATCTAATCCTGATTACTCCTCAAAGCCCTGCCTTCACATAGCATTAATATGTAACTCTGGAGACGTTTCCAGCACATGAATCTTGATGCACACATCCAAACCATAGCACACTGGTTGATCTAGTTGGGGGACATCGATGTTGAGGAATAATGCCCATCCAGGATATTCTGAAAAAGGGTTGATAACTGAACATGAAGTGAGTTTGTCGTCTCTCCAAGCTGGTTTTTCTTCTTGTATTTTTATATCGATCGGTTGCATTGCAGTTCACCAAATAATCCAGAATTAGAAACCTAGGGCTAGCCTTGGCTTCCTGCCCTCATTGTCTGTGTCTAAAAATTCATGGCAATTTCTGCTTCCCGGGATTTTTCTTGAGTATGTCTTCTGCCTGTCCAGTCCATCTCCACCTACGTGACAATTAACTATATTGTCCTTGGACCTCCACATGCCACCTTCTCAGCTTCACCAACTATCAGCAGTCTGTAGCCATTCTTCTTTTATATCTGCTTTGTGCCTATGATGTGTTTTTTTTTTTTTTTTTGACAAATTCCAGTGATCATTATCATTTATGTAAATATCTAAGAGCTGTGAGAATAATGGCTTTATCTGTAGTAACACAGATTTATAAATTCAGAATCAGCACTGCAGTCCTGAGTCGTTCCGTAGTTTGAGAATGGTACACAATTACGCTGATACAAATTAGCTAATGTAAAAAGACACTAGAACTGCAGTCATGGTTTCTTCCCATACAAATCAATCCTTTTGGGATAAAAATATGGTAACAGTGAAGAAAAGCACCACTGTAAAAGAAAGTTGTGTCACTAAGTAGATATGCGCTTGAGGCTGGGAATATAGTTCAGTGACAGAGCATGTGCTTCACATGTGTAAGGCCCCAGGTCCAGTCCATAAAACAAAAATATGTGCTTGACAGTTGAACTGGGATATATGCCAATGCTGAGCTGTTTTACTTTACTATGATTACTTGGAAAAGTGACTTGTGTTACAAATTGTAAAAGGTTGCAGATCTGTCACATATGTTATTCGAATTTTCACATTGACTATGTTCATAAATTCTTTGTATCTTAGGAAACATGTGGTTTTATTTGTCTAATGAGGGTTATAAAGTAGTGCTTCACACAGGCCATGGTGCGCTTTTATTGTAAGTAACACCTTATACTATTCTTAATGCTATTGATTTGTGTTCTTCACTTAGGATATAAGTATCCAGTATATGCTGTCCAGTGGCATCCAGAGAAAGCACCTTATGAATGGAAAAATGTAACAGGCATTTCCCATGCACCTAATGCTGTGAAGACTGCATTTTATTTAGCAGAGTTTTTTGTTTCTGAAGGTAATGTGTGACTACATAAATGTATCACTCCAGAGTACTTTTGAAGAAGATTAGCATTTGGGTTTTTACGTACTCTTTTGCTCCAGAACTGTTCAATGTGGTCTATCAATTTAATTTTAAAAATAACAAAGGTTAATTAATTTGAAGTTGAGGAATTAGTATCCCAATAAGAGCAGAGTAATTTTTGAATGATCATAAGGCCATAATGGACTAAGTTTTCAACCATTTAAAGAAAGTTGAGTTCTTTTTTTTCTTTTAACATTTTTTATTTAGATTCCATTTATTTCTTTTTTTAAGGAATAATGATAGAATTATAATAACCTCTGAGAAGTACAAGTTCTTTCTTTCAAGGCAGTGTTATAAAATGAATGCACGCCTACCATTTGAACCTTATTTGGAGGTATTGTGACACTGGAGGAAGTTAATAATCACAGATATTTTCAAGGTTTTTTATGTTTATGGGTAACTGTGAAGTGTGACTGTGGACCTTATTTTAGTAGACAGACATGGCTATAGTGAGGCGTGGGTAGACACCGCTTACCAGGCACAGAGCCCTACTTGGGAGCCCTGCCAATGGAGGACATAAGTGGGCCTTGTCTTCTTATCTCCATTTTGCCCCCAAATTCTATTTACCCTGCTACCCTTGCTCAGAGGCCAAGCACTTCCCTGCTGGATTCCTTCTGCTGAGGAATTATGCCCCTTGAATGGATGGTTTCATGACACACACTCCAGTACAACAAGACCCCAGAACTCCCTGTGTAGTGTTAGTGCAAAGGAACACTTTCCTGTTGTGTGGGAGAAGCAGTGAGAATAGTAGTGGGCCCAGTGGCCTTTGGTGTAGTTTTGGGGGCCTAGACTCACTTTACTGTGATTTTAGAAGGAAGCCTTGTTCTTAACCTCACATCCAAACTTTAGCCAGGTTAGATATCAGCATTTTTTTTTTTTTTTTTTTATAGAAAATAATTCCATCTTCTCTGAAATGCCTCTTTTCCATCTGCCATCCTTCACCATTTTCTCCATTATTTTGCTCTTGAAGCATCTCAGCGAAGGTCTACTAAAAATATAACACCCTTTGATTCCATATAGATACTGGCCTAAATGTCTTGGAAATTAGGCCCTGTCTTACTACATTTCCATCTCTAGGCTCTTTATCAATCTCTCACAAATGTAGCCACTTAGTAAGTGGATCAGTTGGGGAGTGAGGAGCACACAGTGTGGGTGTAGGTCAAGTACAGTGCTGGACCAGAAGATGACTGTGTCTGAATCAGGCACTACCATAGCCTGTGGAATGTTTCTTCTCTTATCAGCGTTTATCACACTTCATAATGCTGACTGCAGGAAGACATATAGTCTCTTGAAAACCTTGTCATCCCATCTTTTTAAAACCACTTTCTTTTCTTTTTTCAGCTCGGAGAAACAATCATCACTTTGAATCTCTGTCTAAAGAGGAGAAATCCCTGATTTACCAGTTCCCTGTAATTTACACTGGAAATTATTCTTTATTTCAGCAATGTTATGTGTTTCCCTGAAAATTTTCATTGTATTAATGAGCAGTTTTGGATAATTCCTTGATGAAACTGTCAAAATTACTTGCTGCTCATGATATTACTAGAAAAACACAAATTTCTATGTGGATGACTCTGATTCTTCATTCAGTATGTGATTATTTATACTGCATTTGACAATTTAACAGTGAAATAAATGTAATGCTTTTCATGGAAAATTCAGCTTAAATCTGAAGAGTAGAATAAATAAAATGATTGAAAATGAGAAATTTTTGATTTATTGATTCTAAAAATGAATGTCACTCCCTTTCCATGCATCCCTTTTTTGCTGAAGGCTTTTTAAATTCTTCTATTCCCTGTGATGCTTTCCTCCTTTGGATTTTAGGAATATTTTTTTGTGTGTATTATGTGTATAGAGATAAGCAAAATTACCTCCTTCTCTACTACCTTTCAGTTCCACAGTCATTAGGCACAGTCCTGAAAGTGGGGTCTGTGACTTGAAATTTTTAACTGCTGCAAAGTCTAGCATGATAGCCCTTCAGTAAATACTTTTGGCTACTTATAAATGAACCATTCCTCCAGTAGAAAATAATTAAAAAGTAGTTAGACATTAAATATTGTGGTAAATTTAGTGTATTTCTCAATCAGTGCTACCTCCTTACCATGCCGTATACACCCTCAGAAGTCTGAACTTAAGAAATTCCTTGAGGATAAGCAAGCTGCTAGTAAAGAGAAATTTTTGAGATCTTTTCAGTAATTGTATGCTTCTGTTCTCTACAGTCATCAGGTGTGTCAAGAGAAGGTAAAATGTGGGAAAATGGAAAAGATGTTGAAGGATTTTATGGATGATTTTATGTTGAGAATAATAGCAATAATCTGAAGATATTAAGATAATTCATAATTTTTCAGTAGTAGGAACAAATAGAACATAGAAATTGGAAAGATTGTCCAGTCTAGTTAGCCAAGAAAAAATTTATCAGAAATGTGGCAGACCTAGTTTCATGGTTGAATCCTCTGTTGCCAAAGGCGTCATTCCTGGGCAAGTTCTTGTCTCCCACTACTAGAAAAGGACGGAACACTGTGACTGCTTCTTACTGAGCCAGGCTGCTCCCCAACCCATCCATATTGGAACCATATAGATCTGTTTGTCTCAGCAGAGCGCTAGCAGCTCCTTAGAGTGGCTATTATTACTCTAGCTGCTGCGTGCATGCTACCATGAACACTGGCTCTCAGTTGCTGCCAGAGCTGCTTCCTGTGCTTTCTTGACAACCACAAATGCAAGAAAATATGAATGGTCAATTATTTTCTGCTCATGTTAAATTTACCATTTCTCCATGTATGTTTTAAAGTTTTCATGCTGGAATTATTTTATTCCAAGTATAGGATCCTTTCCCATTCCTGCCTTCTATGCATCTCCAGCAGCAGGAAGATGGGTAAGGCATGAGGGCAAGGAAGACCAGGCGTTAAGCAAAGAAAGCTTGTCATCAAGTCAAGCCCCATGTCGTTGTCAGAGCAGAAGAGACTGGGTAGAAGGTACTCCTGATGTTGCTGAGGAGCAGTCCGGCTAACCACTGAAGGATGGGGGTGGCCACTCCTGGAGGCCTCGAGACCTTAGTACGGAGCACGTGAAGGGCATAGGGTGCACACTTTGTTAGCTGGAGGAGCACAGGTTCAGAGAAAGTGGCTAATGGAATGTGTATGGAAGAAGATAGACCTGCAAGAAAAGACTTGGTGTGTGGCCTTTAGCAGCCCACAGCTTACTTCAGCTCCTAGGGATTTCTGGAGAAGCCATGCCAATGCCCTTATCTCGAGGTTTTCTTGTCCTCCTGTCTATGTGGAATAACTGAAATGGAATGAAAGTTTTCATTGTAGGGTCCTGTGCTGTCTTCTATTAGCTGGATGGATGTAGGGACCCACAGAAGTATATAATTTGAGTCTTGGCACAGAATGTTTAGTGAAAGATGCTGAGTGTTCCTCCCTTTCGATACTGTAGAGCAAAATCTTGTCAGGCTGAAAGTATACAGTTAGAATGGTCCTGTCATTTCTAAAAGAACGATAACAACTCATATGAAAGTACAAAAGCCTGTGTTTATGGATAGTAGGAGTTCAGCAAGCTTCACTGCTGCTGTCTCACTGTAGAGAAGCACTACATACATGTGGGGCCTTCCTGCTAGCAAAATTGCAGGAAGATACACCATTAGAGAATTGTTATTTTGTGGGAAGGATTAAGAAATGGCTTTCTATTCCCTAGAACCAAAGCTTATTTATCCTGCTTAGAATAGTGTTCCACTCAACAAATTCTTTACTTATTCTAAGAAGAATAAAGTTTTTACTCCTTATATCATTTGCACTTTCAGAAGAGTTTAAAATTAACAGTCATTTTGCAGTAATAGATGAGAAACACTAGGTGTCAGAAGAGACCCAGATAACCTAGTGTTTAACTGGTGTTTGTATTCAACCATTTACAATCCTTAACTTTGGGAAATTGCTTTAATTCTAAAAACAAATACTGGTATTATTATATGTATTTAAATACTGATGATTGTTTAAACAGTTATGCTTAGTACAGGATGTTCTTTACTCTGAAAGTCCTGACAGACTCAAAAAAAATTTTTTTAAAGTATATATTAAAGGCCAGAAGCTTTCATGTGCATAAATATGTGAAATTATGCACAATTCAAATCTCCTTTTCCCTGTTGCATAAGTGGACAATAGTCTAGGGTAGAGGATTTTTTTCTGGGTAGGTATTGACACTTGCACCCCGAGATATGTTTCTGAAGAGGCCTTCAGTGAAGGTACCCAATCAATCAAAACGCTGTACTCCTTGGTCATCTTCTGTAGAGACATGGGAAGGAGAGGTGTCTTAAGCACACATGGACGTGGCTTGCTTTTTTATGTCTACAGATTCTCACAATGTATTCCAACTCTTTCATAATTTCTTCATCAAATTGGAGGAAATGTCCACAATGATTGTCGGCCTACCCAGGGCCCAAGGGAGATTTTCATGAGTAAGGTTCCAAGGTTGAGGAATGCACATGGCCAGGATGTCAGCAGCAATAGCAGACAGCATGGAGCAGAGCAGAGCCCACGAGCACACGAGAGCAAAGGAGCAAGAGCCACCTGCATCTTTATTGCATAATTGTAAAACAGGTTGCTATCTCATATTTAGCTTCTCACATAGTACCATAACCAGAGCATATGTTTGTCTACTTTGAAGTCATGTTTACATAACTCTATCTCACTGCACACCTGTGCTAGACAAGTGAGGTCACAACCTCAGGTCTCCTTAGATGCCCCTGAGCTTAGAAGCAGTCTGGGTGGCTTCCCACAATAATTTTCTTTTTTGAACATGCTCCTTTCTGCATAAGTTTACTATGTTTTTGGACTTCTAATATTTGACATCCTTTTTTCTCATCTAATTTTGAGCTACTCTTTCATAACATTATCTTGAGAATTTACAATCTCACTTTAACATCTCTTGTTAAAATTACTTCAAGTTGATTCCTTTCAAAGTTATTTAGGAAGAAACTCCAGGGTTTGAGGAAATTAAACAATCACAGAATGGCAGAGAATTTAGGTTATCATGGTGGCCAATCAGAATTCATTGATGAAACCTAATCAGTATCTGTTTGAAGTTAGCAAAACTGTTATGAATATTGAACTGCCTCATAAACTAGAAAAATCACAGTTCTTTCTTGTCTAGCCCATGTTTATCACCTCCAATGTCCCGGAGGACAAGCTTAGGAAAGACCATCAGGGTCAGCATTTCAAAGGTCGTGTATTAGTTCCACTATTTCCTCACTGCAGAGCAAAGTTCTGTGATTGCTTGACAATGAAGCTTGCTGTTTATACTCTGAGAATTCCAGATCCTTTGAACCTATCCTTCAGGGCTGGTGAGATAGCTCAGTGGACTAAGTGCCAGCTTAGGCAAGACAAGGACCGCGGTTTGATCCCTGGAACCACATGCTGCACCAGCCCCGCCCCCAGGAGCACTGAGCCAGCCGCTGAGACGGCATGGTAGTGCACACCCATAATCCCAGCTTTGGGGAGGCTGAAAACAAGAGGATCACTGTGAGACTAAGCTGCGTAGTGAGACCCTGTAACAGATACGTAAAAAAAAAAAAAAAGGAAAAACTATTGTTCAAACTTTTCAGTCTCTCTCATAATCTGAAAAGTTTTAATATACTCTTTATAAAGTAAAATAGGTGGCTGGCCAGGTGCTGCTCCCGCGGAAGGACGCATCCTCCGGGGGACGCGGGCGCGGAGGCTGCGGCAGGGGAAGGCCGGGAGGGAGCTCAGGCCCCGCAGCCTCGCGCGGAGCCCGGCCGCCACATGGCCGTGGGGGCAGACGCAGGCCTCGAGGACCTGCCTCCCGACGGCACGAGTGACAAGTGCGAGCCCGACGAGGCCCCGCGGGCCGAGGAGCTGTGCTGCGACTGCGGCTTCTGCTACTGCCCGTGCCACGCGGAGGTGCACAAGCGCAAGTTCCTCAGCCACCACCTGGCTAAGTACGTCCATGGTGACCAGGCCTGAACCTCGCAGCCCCCCGGGGACGATGGGGCAGGGAGGGACGACCCGGGGGCCAAGGCAGAGCCGGATGGGGAGGTAGAGAGCGAGGCAGTGGAGGAGAGTGAGTCCGAGGGGGACAGCGAGTTGGACGAAGAGAGCGAGTCAGAGGAGGAGGAGAGTGAGGAGGAAAGCGAGGAAGAGAGCGAAGAGGACAGTGAGGAAGACATGGAAGATGAGCCTGAGAGCGAGGTGGAGGACAACCAAGGCGAATCCGAGGCGGAAGGGGAACCTGAGGCAGAGAGCGAATTTGACCCAGAAATAGAAATGGAAGCAGAGAGAGTGGCCAAGAGGAAATGTCCCCACCATGGGCTCGATTTGAACACTTACTGTCAGGAAGACAGGCAGGTCATATGTGTGCTGTGTCCGGTCATTGGTGTGCACCAGGGCCACCAGCTCTCTACCCTAGATGAAGCCTTCAAAGAACTAAGAAGCAAAGACTCAGGTGGACTGAAGGCGGCTATGATAGAGTTGGTGCAAAGGTTAAAGTTCAAGAGCTCAGACCCTAAAGTAACTTGGGACCAGACAAAGGTGTTCATACAGCAAGAATTTAAGAAAGTTCAGAAAGTGATTGCTGATGAGGAGAAGAAGGCCCTCCATCTGGTGGACATCCAGGAGCAATGGCCACAGCTCATGTGACTGAGATACTGGCAGACATCCAGTCCCACATGGACAGGCTGATGACTCAGATGGCCCAGGCCAAGGAACAACTTGATACCTCTAATGAATCAGCTGAGCCAAAGGCAGAGGGTGATGAGGAAGGTCTCAGTGGGGCCAGTGAAGAAGAAGACACATGAAGGCTCGGCAGCCCCAGTGGAAAACCACCCCTCCTCCTCCTGTGTGTCAGCACTGGTGTGTGTGTGTGTGTGTGTGTGTGTGTGTGTGAGCGAGAGAGAGAGAGAGAGAGAGAGAGAGAGAGAGAGAGAGAGAGACAGACAGACAGACAGGCAGACAGGCAGACAGGCAGACAGAGAGACTGGATTTTTGTGATAGCTTCCCAGCAACCAATGTCCTTCCTCAGATATGTCCCCAGATCCACAGCGGGCGCATACTGTCCAAGAGACAGCCAGGCATATGCTTCCTGAGTACTTGCTCCTCACTCACTGACTGTTGTGGTAGGTCAAGGAAGAGCATCTCTGATCAACTGGAAGTAGTTAAGAAGGCCCTTCAGGTGCCACCCCTCTCATGGCTGCTTTGAACTTACTCAGGAAATCCCTGTAACATTACAGAAGGCAACAATATGACTTCATCTGGAAGAATTGGGAAAAAATTGGGAGAAGTCAGCATTTTTGCCAAACGCAAACCAAAACCCTGCCTTGTTCCTACTGAAGCATGGAACACGGGAGGGCAGAGTCAGAGCAGTGGGCTGCCTTCCTCCATCTCTCCTAGCCCTAGCCCATCTCCACCATGGGGAAAATGGGAGCCACAACATGGGCGATGACTTGAGTAGGAGTTGGAGAAAGAGTTAAAAGCTGGAATGATAGATATTTTTAGTATTTGAAGTGACCCACGTCTTGAGATTCATAATTCAGTGCTTTGGAAATGAAAAAGTGATTGAAGAGGTGGAAAGGAAATGACCTGGGGAGCGGGGTGGGAGTGGACCAAAGAATCTGATTCAAAGTTGAAGCCAGTATTTCCGAGTTCAAATAGCCTGAGGTTCCAAGTAGTTACTGAAGGATCTGACCAAACTTCAGTTATTTGGGTGAACTCTTCAGGTTTTATGGGCTTGCCATAACACGGAATCCTGGAACGCACATGAGAATTTTCACTGTAGATTTTGCCAGCCTCACTCCCAGGTTAGCCTGATCGAACACATGTTCAGTGCGGGCGAATCTGCGCTGCTCCGTGGCGTTACTTGACGTGCTCAGCTTCCTTTCCCAGCAGGTGGCCCCTCTCTGCATTCCAGCTGGAATCCTCCTCGCCTTGACATTCCTCACCCACAGATCATCTCCCACACCCTGGCTCGCTCTTCTTAAGTAGCAGGAGCAGACATGCCCGGAGCTTGGTCTCCAGGATTTTCTTCACTCCCAAACCACAGTTCCTTACGACTGAGCTTTTCACACCCCCTCAAGGAGGCAGGGATGTGCTAGAGTTATACAAAATTGCAAATTCACATGCAATGTACTAAAAATAAGTTTTGTTAACAAATCATTTAAAACTAGGGTTTAGCTTTTTTATATAAAACAAAGCCCGCTATAGAATATAGTAGCAGTACACATCAGCTGTTGAACTGGAGCAGGAGTCTTGAAAGGCGCTTCTTGTTTGCAGATAGGCTGTGCACGTCCTCTCTGCTCTGTGCTTAGTAGTATTTCTGTGTTCGTCTCTGAGGAACACAGAACCGTTCCCATGAAGCCTTGCGGTTACTGCTACACACAGGCCTAGACTTCAGCTCTCCTGAGGCAGAACTGAGGAGCCTGTTTTGGGGGGGAATCTCTGCCTTCTGCCTCCCTGCTTGCCTGCCCATATCTGTGTACTTCTTGCAGAGCCTTCAGGCCAACGATAACACATGTGTGCAGGATAGTTTTGAGGCAGAAACAGCGCCTGCTTCCTGTTGGGTCCTGCTGATGCCGTTATTCAACTCTCTGCGTGCTGCGATGTCACCCAGGCCTCTGAGGCCGGAAAGTTACAGAGCACATAGGCTTCCGGGTTAGGATTACCCTTGCTCTCCACACATACAGCGATACTGGCATTGGGAGGAGTTTGAGCCGTTGAAGAAATGTTTCTTTCTCCAACTAGTATCCCATAATTGGCTAAGACACTTTTGGTGCTTTACCTACCTGTCTACAAAGACTGGAGCGTATAGAGTACCATGAGTTAAAACCTCCAGCCATGCTCAGCAGAACTACCCTAAATGAAGGAACAACAGGCACTCTTCAGAGGATTTAAAATATCAGAAGACCACAAAGACTGTTGTACCTGGAAGTTTGTACTGTCTTTTCTCAGTAATCAGATCTTGAAATGGTAACCTTGTATTAGCAGTGGACTTCCAACCTGATCTCATGTTATTCCTTTAAATCAGTATTTGGAAAAATCCAAGCATTTATGCAGCAGATACACACAGAAATACAAAAAATATGTGTGATCCGGTCTCAATAAATTATGTGCCTGTAATCCTCAAAGAAAGCACTTTTGCTTTTACTTAGATTTGCTTTATGGGCTCCCGCTGTTTTGAGCACCTGATAAAATTTTAACCAGGGAAACGTTAAGCGCAGCGCAGCAGCTTTTGCCCAGGCTCTGCACTTCCTGCTGGCAGCATCTATCAATGTGAGCACCGGGATGTGTCCTCCAGGGGCACCAGCTTCCCGGGGTTCTGAAGCCCCAACAGGATGAGGCTGCCCTCCTGCTGGGTCGTTGGAGAGTACTAGGATCTTGGGTCCTGATTAACTTGTAGAAGCGCTTCGGGTGGTGGTGTTGAACTTGGGTAAGGGTGCCACAGTCCTGCTGTTTTTTATTATTGAAAGCTCTGAAAAGTTCCCGGTCACTGCCCCGGGGAACATCATCACGGGTGCAGGTGATGGGTGTGTGCAGAATGAATCTGGTACTGGGCAGGTCCTGGCTGCCTTCCAGATTCTGGGCTTTCACTGGTGATATGATTAAGTCCAGGACAGACAGTCCCAGGAAGTACTTCAAGTCATAGCTCTGTTAGCCCAGAAAGGGAGATAATCTGTACTGAGGCTCAGCTACGGGCCAGGCCCTATCCCTCCATTTGTTAGGTGATCAAACAGGGGCAGGGAGGAGAATCTGATGCACGTAGAAAATTACTGGAGCCAGGTTTGAACCCGGCTCTGTGGGCAGCCTCGGAAGATGATGCGCTAGAAACATGGAGGGAGAAAAAGGCTCTGGCTTTGCCCGCTGTAGTCGGGCCATCCATTTGTTGAACTCTTATAAAATACATTTCATGGCTGTCGCTTGGGCTCGGAAATGACACGGAGCTTGCCTTAGCGCCTGCGCAGGAGCCCTCGCCTCGGCGCCCTGCCCCGTGAAGAAGCTGTTTCTTGGCCTTTGAGAGCATAAAGCTTCAAACGTAGTCAAAGTGAAAAGTGTTCAGCTCGCTGATTTTAAGTATCTGCTGCTCCATTGCCAAAGAAAGGAAATTTTTCATATTTTAGTAAACATAGCCACCAGCTGTGGATTCTGGGTGACGTGTCAACTCCAAGTCCAGCGACGCGCTTCTCTCCTCCCAATTTGTGGGGTGTGTCTCTGCACTTAGATGTAAGTGGTAAATGTGACACGTGCGCATGTGCGCACGTGCGTGCGCGCACACACACACGCTGTTTAAGAACTAGGAGAAGCTCAAAGCAGCCCCTCGTTATCTTGCATGTCACCACAGAGCTTGCTTTCAGCCTGATTACAAGTGCTACCAGATAATTGGACCCTATGTGCTTGGAGAGTTCCTCCTGGGCAGAGCTGTCAGCTCCCAGAGCACTGAACCAAGGCAACAGCCTTCAGGGACATTGCATTCCAGTCCTCCTCCAAGGTGTCTGACGATGTTGGAAATTTACATGCCTAGCCATTTTGGTGACCTGGGTCATTGTGGTCACTGGTTGGCCCTGAGTGCAGAACTGTGTCATTCACAACCCTGCAGCAGTGGAAAAGCTTAGGGTGTCCTCTCGTCCTACCTAGAAAATACCCTCCTGATTCTTAAAATGGTACCTTCACATAGTGGCTCTTCCGTATGTTTCTCAGTAAGAATCAGTTGCATGTTTACTGTGTGCTGAGCACAGCCAGACTTTTCTGCTTAAAAAACAAGTTCTCATTACAGATCCAGTCCAAGTCAGCCCTAAGAGAAAAAGAAAACCTGTAGGGAGACTCCAGAAATCACAATATTGTCTTTACGTAGCAACGTTTCTGAAGCTCACTACCTACCAGTCTTTTCCAAGAGCCATTAGACCCATTCTTTCCTAGAAAAGACAGTTCATCAGGGATGCTGGGCCTGCCTGGAGAGAGGATCACCTGGAACCAAGGAAACCAAGAACAGCAGAAAAAGGGCAACAGTGGGAGAACGAAAGTGCGTGAAGATGTGGGTCCTCTGGGGTGCAGCCACATAGCCCATGGTGGGCTGCATAGGGCAACAGGGACACAGCAGCTGTGTGACAGGCCATCCTGCAGGAGCTGGGAGAGCCAGCGAAGCCATTGTCCTCTGCATGTTCCACCGTGCACAGTCCCAGTTCCTTCCTGGTCCCCTTTACTTTCTACCCATTAAGTAAGGGAACACTCAATCTATCAAGGGAATTGCACTTTGAGTTAATGTTTCAGCATATCATTTTCATACTGTAAATTATATTGTAAGAGAGATTGGCTGCTATCCCAGGATGTTTGGACTTGGCACCCCTGTGCATTTGGAAATCAATAAACCATTACTGGAAATAAAAAAATAAAAAAAAGTAAAGTAAAATAGCACTATAAAAGTTTTCAACTTGTAGTTAAACTTTTCTGCTGGGAAATGTAAAGCTAGATTAGAATGCTGAGCTATAAAAGGCTTAAATCAACAGCTTCAAACATTGCCAGTTTTACCAGTAACTCACTGTGATTATCAAACATTGGATTATGCATACAACTACTTCCTCTTCGTTCAATGAGAAGAAATTTTGTTGTACCAGTAATGATTGGAAAAATTATAACATCTACACCCTGTGCTCTGTATAACTAATAGGAGGACAGCAATATGCATTGAATCAAATATTGAAATGTATGACTAATGTGTTTTGAAACTGTCACATTGCTATACATTATTTTAAAAATAATAAAAATATTGCAAAAATAGTTTTCAACTTGTATTAGTTTGAAATATTTTCCAGCCTAATAGTTTTTTTCTCCCAATAGTTAAGGCTATCTTTTCTCTTCCAATTTGGTAAAATAGATTCAAATGCAAATGGACATTTACCTTTTACTTCCTTTTCTTATCAGTATAATAAAAATTATTTGGTTCCCTTTTATTAGTTTATTCCTAGGGATAAAGCAACTAGTAAGTTACATATGCAGATTTTAGTATAATGGAAGATAATGACCGACCCCCTTTTAAAGGAAAATGGCCACACAGCACAGATAGACTTTAGAATAACAACACCACAATAATAATTTTTAAAAAATGAATTAAGGAAGTCTTTCTGTTATTTCCTTTTGACATGTTTTCACAAAGTCACAATTACAGTTTGTGTTTTGCTTGTTTTTCTTACCCAGGCAGTTATCACAGCAGGGTGGATCTTTGCCCTTTGGGAGGGTTGAATGACTGAACTTCTAAGCTAAGCTCAGCAGCTCAGAATTGGGTAGCAGAAGAGATATGTAAATGTTCAGTCAGAGAAAGAATTTTACTTGACAGTCCCAAGTTGAGCAGTGGGGCAGACCCAAGCCATAGTGCACAGAGGGAGTCAGAAAGTGCAGGAGAAAGAAGGCCAGAATAAATCCAGCAACGAGAAAGATTTATTTTGCTCACATTTTAGAGTGAGCCTAGAATTAGGAACTGAACTGAAGGAAGCTTAAGGATGAGGAGGTTCTTCAGGCTAAGGGCACCAGTGTCCAGAGGAGGCTGAAGCTCAGTTTGCAGTGGTCAGGTGGATTATGGGAGCACTATGTTTTGTCTCGGGGTATGGCAACAGAGATGATGCTATCTTTAATAACCATTACAAATTACACCTAAAACCTAACAGGAATTTGCCCTCTTGGAACATGTAAGCTGGTCCTATGAAAGCTAGCACAAGTTGACACTAATCCTTCTCACCACATAATTCTCCTGAGTTAGAATTGCTGTGGCCTGCCAGCTACTGTATGATCCCAACTTCCAGTCTTCCATGTTCTCTTAGCGATAACCATGCCTTGGGCAAACCTCACTGGCTATGATACTGCCACTGTGCAAAGCTTCTCTTCAGTCCCTTTCAGGAGTTTGAAAACAGTGGTTTTCTTCCACTACTTTGGTCTCCCTGTGCGTGGAGGCCTTTGGGGTGTGTGCTTTGTGATTCACTGGCTGCTATACATAGCACCTGTCTTGGTTACGCTTCTCTCACTGGTGAGACAAAAATACCTGACACCCAGAATTAAGGAAGGAAAGGTTTATTTTGTTTACAGTTTGGAGGTTTCTGTGCATATTTAGCAGGCTCCAAGGCAGAGTGGCACATGGCAGAAGACAACATTTCATGGCAGTGGGAAACAGCAAAATCAACAAGAGCCAAAAAGGAGCATCAGCAGAAGCGAGCCTCTTTTTTTCTCTTGTATTGCATGCAGGCCATCTGTGCCAGCGTGAGTGCAGCACTCACCCTCACACCCACCAGAGCAAGTCCAGAAGGAATGGAGCGCATGGAGAACATAATTTAACTCTGCATTCATAACCATCTTTGTCCAAGTGTTGAACCTGTTAGATGCTATGGACTGCTCAAAACATTGGGCTATGAACTGATAAAAATAGAGACTATTTCAAGTAGGGAGGCCAGTAGGTAAGGGACTTTGTTATTCACAGTTTTCAAAAGGTGAGCACTGTATTCTGCCTCCCACCCATGCCTGAACACAGGAAACAGGTTGTGAGTTAGAGGTATAAAGTAGGAAACACTTTGGGAGAGCCTTTGTTATGGTTCTGTGGGAAGAAAGGAGTGAGGCAGAATAAGAAGGCTAAAGGAGTTTAACTGGCTTTGGTAAATAGTTGTCTTGCTCTGGGATGAT
Organism: Myocastor coypus; assembly: GCA_004027025.1. Lineage (NCBI taxonomy): Eukaryota > Metazoa > Chordata > Mammalia > Rodentia > Myocastoridae > Myocastor > Myocastor coypus. The sequence goes on along the minus strand of PVJA010015904.1, from coordinate 8,490 downwards.
TAGGACAGGAGAATACGTGTGCACTCACAAAGAAGAGAAGTGTGTGTGTGTGTGTTTGTGTGTGTGTGTATGCTGAACTGGTGAGTTTGCTCATGAAAGGCACACGAGGTTTTGCTGCCTTTAAGAATCAGCTAGTCTGGGAGGGACGCTCCTTCCCCAGTCAGGAAGGCCCCAAACATCACAGTATCAGATATGGAAACCAGAAAACAGAAGTCTGTTTTTGCCCAGGCCAGTCTACCTGTCTGCCTGCCATGTTCTGATCTCCAAATGTCCACAGACAGTTTTGACCTGGACTTTCCTTCCTATTTGCCCTTCCTTACAGTCATAAGGCTTGTGGGACACAAACTGTGCTCTGGAGTGTCACAGCCACTCTCCCTTCCACACTGATTATCTGTGAAAGCCCATGCCTTCACCAAGGACCAATGCAGCTGACGTCTGACTGCAGCTGTCAGTCTGAGCCTGGATTTCAGAGGTTCTGCTTGAGTCACACCTATTGGCTATTCTTTGCTCATTGACCAAAATCCAAACAGAGCTGTCATGGCAGCACCTGCACCGATGCAGCTCACGTGTCTGTCTTCATGGCCACCGTGGTGGAAGGAGAGAGGACACCTCCCTTGCACAGCAACTATGCCTTTCTCCTGTGCTGCCTCACTTCCTCTGATGATGCAGCACTTGGCTGCCCGTCACTGCCTGGGACAACCAAGTGTCAACCAGAAGGGCCTCTTGGGTACCTCTGACGCAACAGGAATTAGACATCCAGCCTTGCATTTTAATTCAGCATCTTTCTCAGGCACTGTGCTGACAGGCTCAGGTGTCAGGGCTAAGTGACGCCCTGCCCTGGTTCTTGAATACGCTTCTTGAAACCAGAACTGATGTAGACAGCAAGTTTATGAGAATATAAGCCATTATGTGTTCAACATTTTGGTGCCCCCCCCCCCGTATATTTTGTATATCTTCCTTAGTTAAAATCTCCATGAGGGAAATATCAGGAAACTTTGGTCTTGATTCAGGTACAAGATTGTTTTCTAAAAGGTTCAACATATTTTACAGTGGATCTGGTAATACATTGCACTAATTTTAGCAGGCCTCCAGTAATTTCAAATATTATAATTGGGTGCCGCTATGATCAGAATATCTAGTGTTTGTGTTGCTCCAAGTTTACAGGTTGAAACCCTAATCTCCACTATGATGGCATTAGGAGTTGGGGCATTGGAGAAGTGACTGAATTGGAGCCCTCAGCAAGGAGATTAATGACACATAGAAGAGGCTGAGCAACACCTCTCCTCCTTCTACTGCTAAGTTGAAGTGAAATGATATCGACTTCTGAGACCTAAACAGACCTTCACCAGGAGCCAGCTCTGCCAGGGTCCAGCGCTGTGAGAAGTGAGTTTCTTTTGTTTGTAGATCATGTAGTCTGGGGTGCCTTTTATAGCAGCCTGAAGAAACCTAAGTCATGCAGTTTCATTTTATGCCACAGAAATGAAGAAACATGCATCATTCCTTCCATCATTGATTACTAGTGATAGGAAATGAGTTTGACATTCATTTACACAGTAAATTATTTCTTTTCTGTTACTTTCTTCAAGTTTTTATTGCTTAGCACATCTTTCTTTCTTTCCATTTTTTTTTTTTCTGGACGGGTGTTCAAACTCATGACCTTGCACTTGCCAGGCAGGCACTTGTGCCACATAGCTGTCTCCCCAGCCGCTACGCTTCTTGAGATAACATTAGCTTAATATTTGTCATTTTGAGGGTTCAGCTCCGCTAAAGCAGATGCTTTAGTCTGCTGAGCTATCAGACTGGCCCTGAAGAGAAATTTCACTGTACAAAAATTCCCTGTAGCATTCATCTATGATACCCAGATATTATAATTTTAATGTATGTATTTTTATTCTTTCTTTGCTACACATATGCATACAAACGCATATGAGTATTTTTTACTATATGAGTTTAAATTGAAGATATATTCCCTTTTACTCCCAGATACTTCATTTATATTTTGCAAAAATATATGTTTTCTTACATAATTTTGTATTATCAGCATCGACAAACCTTATTTTAATTTTGCCAGTTATCCCACAAATGTCCTGAAAAGCAAATGAAAACTATGTCTTGGGTCCAGGATACAATCTAGAGGCACAAGTTGCATTTAAATTTTATGTCTACTTAGTCCCCTTGACCTATTCCCCAGATTTTGTCTTTATGACCCTGACATTTGTAAAAAATATGGTGTTATTTTGCAACAAATTTCTCTTAATTATAAATCTTCAACTAATTCCAAAGCTGTGACCTTTAAATTGCAACTGAGCTCTGGTTAGCATAATTGTTCCATGTTGGACTAGAAGACATTAACCTCCAACTTATGTTCAAAAAACCACAACCTATAAGGGCAGAAACACGGGAAGGAAATTATCATTTTCCTAGACCAGTCTAAGGATTGTGGTTAAATGGCTCATTAGCACCTCTACATATAATACATTGTAGCTATTATCACTGTCGTTACTTTCACCGTGTTTCACAAGTAATGAAACAATGTTTCGTGCCTGGGGCCTGCCCAAGTCCACACATGGGCTCTGTGCAGGCCTTTCCTCCCCTGGGTCTTCTCACCTTGTGTGGATGACTAGCGTCCACTTCATTCTCTGTTGTGCAGTGGTTAGCTTCTCTAAGTCAAATCCTGGAACTTAAATTCTATTTCTTGAAAGAAAATATTTAAGTGCATGAAGTCTATATGCATCTTGTGCTCTCTGGTTCATGTGCGCCATATTTAGGAGTGTGTTCCCTGTTTGAGATCCCAGGGCAGCCCTGTGCCCTGTGCCCAGTGGGAAGTGGTCACACATCATCCACTGCACACTGTGCCTGACTTCAGAGGCTTCCTTTACACCGTGGGCTCTGGATTTGAGATATAAAACATTTAAAGATTTTTTTCTACCTGGGAAAAATGAAATCAATCATTATCAACAGATACAAGAGCCCAAAGTCTAATTCTTTCATGACTTTTCTCATGTCTGAATTTTTTTTTGAGACAAATGAGAGAAACACTACCTGATCCTAAGACATTTAAGTGTTTGCTTTCCCTAGTGCTTGGCTTTGTCCTTACCGGGCAAGCACTTTCCCATTGAGTTGCATCTCCAGCTCCCCATTTTTTAGTAAATGTCTGTCCTATTCACAAATATGTCTATGAGGAGCATGAAAGGTTAAGTTTCCATGTCTTTGTTTCCACTCTTCTCTATACTTAGGCTGCTGAGTGCAAAACAAATTGAGAATAACACTTAAAGTGGGGTTAGAACCGTGATCCTTAAAAGTGTCAGCAAATAGCTGTGTGAAACTGGAAGACCAGTGCATACTCTCATATATGTATTTAATTTCTCAGGTTCAAGTGTACACAATCTCAAAAACTAACAAAATGTGATGATAAATATAAAACTAGACTATTTTGTGTGTAAGATGCCTAGCCTAGATGTACACCAATTATTTCATTTGGTGCTCTTATACTGTCCTAGTCTGTTGTCACTTTCATTATCCTGGTTAAATGTTTTTCACCTCTCTTGTCAAATCTCCAGTGCCTTTCCTCTCTTCTCGCTACAAGTTAATATACTTGCTTCTGTTGATTTAGAGATTCTCAGGAGGTTAACACCAAGACTGTTGAAATAGCCACTGCTCCATCGTCACCCTCACCCAACCCCATCTGCACATACTCTCTGCCTTCCCTATCCACAGCGCTAGTCAATCCATTATTCATATTTGAAGCTGACTCTGACACTAAGCACCAGATCCTTTTCCATTTCCTCTGCTCAAGGGCATGAGACTAACAAGCATTTCCTCTTCTACATCATCAGTGTTCTCTTCAGAATTATTCTCATCATTACACTTACAAGGTGGTATACTTATGTCTTGTCTTTAAAAATTTCTCTTCTTAACTTCACATTATTTTTTCTCTATTTACTTTGTTATATCCCTTCACAGTAAGACTGGAAGAGCTATCTCCACTTGGTGTCTACAATTTCTCTTGTCCCATCTTTTTCAAATATGTTCCACTTGTAGTTGTTTCCACATATCCCCTGATTTTTTAATTTATTAATAGTCATTACGAGTTCATTTCAACATTGGGAAGAAAGTGGAAGCTTTATACCTTGCACAAACTGTATGAATAAGACTATACCGAAGGCAACATGTTTGAATATACATACCTTCGAAACAGCCATATTCATGTAGGATTTCTTCATCCTTTCTGCAAGTTGATGATTTTGCAAACATTGAATTCTTAGCTCATATGTAGGTACAGGTTGAGTACTCTTCACCCAACATTCTTGAAACTAAATCTGTTCTAGATTTTTTACTTTCAAATGTTTGCATATCTATAATGAGAAATCTTGGAGATGGAACACAAGCATAAACATGATGCCATTAATATATATCTATTAGTCAAATCATTAAGGCAGTGTCATATATTTTCAATATGTTTTTGCATAAAGAAAATGTGTTTGGATTAAACTATTACAGCCAGTGACTTCTGGGTATTATATGGGTATTCAAGAAATGTAGGTTGGTAAAGCAATTAGGATTTTGAATAACAATGCTCAAACTGTACGAATTTTAAAGAAAATTTTGTGATGAAAGTTGCTTTTTTCTGTTGTTGTTTTTGTTTTGTTTGTTTGCTTGTTTTTGGTCCCAGGGATCTACTCAGGAACTTGCCAAAGCAAGTGCTTAAGCCACTGAACTGTCTCCCCAGCCCCATGAAGCAAGGATCATTTTTGCTTCCTTTAAACACTGATTGCCATGAAAATTTTGTGAGGAACAGTGTTTTTCACCTTTTGTAAATGCAAATACTATAAATTTCTCCCAGGTTTTTTGAGCTCATCATCAATGAGCTAGTCTCCTCAGGTATGTCCTATGGGCGCCAGCTTCCTGAAGGTTTCTTGTATCACACTCCATACAGATTCTCTTGTGATGATTCCTGCAAAGCATACGCCTCCTTGGTGAGGTTCACAGCCATGTCCTCAAAGGCTGCTGAGTCTATTTGTAGCCCGGTGTCTTCAGGGCTTCTCACAGCATGGTGGGCCTATTCAAGGGACACCACGACAAGGGCAGAGTCATCTGAAGTGCCTCCCTTCCAGCCCATATTGTCAAGATTAGAAGCAACCTTCATGTGGCTGAATCCAATGTCCTGATCTCTCTGTGCCTTGTCTAAGCACTTTGTCCTTCTCAAAAATGCCATATTCTTATGGCACTAATAAGATACATTTTCTTTTTTTCCCAAAGAGAATAAAAAAATAGTAAAAACAATAGAAATGATAAAGAATTTCACTAAGCAAAGTAACAGGAATTCAGCAATGGTTATTATATTGCATAATGTTGTCTTCAAAGAATTTGTTTAGATTACCAGGTATAAGCATGCAAAATTAGTAAATGTATATATATATATATATATGTATTATATATTATATATCATTATATAATTATATATCATATATATATATATATATATATGATTAAATAAGGGAAGAAAAAAATTAAACATTAACTACTCCTTTCAGTAGACCAGCAGTCTACTGAATCATCAGTACAATTATCCAAGCTACCTACATACATAAATGTACCTCTTTCCATTTCTCTCTTTTTATTTTGTCCTTTTCCTCATCACAGTTTTTCCTTTCCTTTAAACAAGTTTTTCCCCTTTCATAGTACCTATTGTACCTTTCAGATTTTATTTACTCTTCCAGGTTCTTACTCTTGCAAGACAATGTGATGTTTGCATATGCCAGTCTGATTTATTTCACTTATGAATATACTCTCTAGTTGCCTCCAAGGCCTTGATTACATCTTTTTGTATAGCTGAGTAAAACTCCACTGTGTAAAAATACCACATCTTTTTTTATCTATTCCTCAGTTGATGGGCATTTGGGCAGTTTCCAAGATTTAGATGTCACGAATTGCACTACTATAAACATGGGTGTATATATATCACTTTGGTATGATTTTGTCTCTGTTGCTTTTCTCTTGATGCTAGGGAAAAATACCTGACACCCACAATAAAGGAAAGAAAAGTTTATTTAGGTCATAGTGGTGGAAGTTGTAGTCCATACTGGGCTGGCTCCAAGGCAGAGTGGCACTTGGCAGAACACAGCAGTTCAGGGTAGTGGAAAATAGCAAAGCACTAAAGGGAGAGGAAGTAGCTGGGCAACAGAGGCAAGCCTCTCTCCCCTATTTACATTGTAATATAAATTACCCACCCCAGGACAGGTGTAGTGCTCATACCCATAATCCCAACATTGGACCATGAATCACAAACTCTAGAAACTGCCCTACGACTACCTGAGGTTTTTGGGGGATAGCTAGACACAAACCATTCAAATGTCTTTAGCTCTTTTGCAAAAAATATCCAGGAGGGGAATAGCAGGGTTAAATGAGACTTTCAATTCTAGCTGTTTGAGGAAATTCCACATTGATTTCATAGTGTTTGTACCTATCTACATTCCCATCAACTGTGCAGAAGAGTTCCTTTCTCCCTGGTGGCTGACTTCCTGATGATAGGCATTCTTTCTGGGGTGCGATAGAATCTCAATGTTTTAATTTGCAATTCATGAATGTCCAATGGTGTTGAACATTTTTAAATATATTTATTTGCTGTTTGTCCTTTTTTTTTTGTCTTTTTGAGACAGGGTCTCGCTATGCAGTTGAGGCTGGCCTTGAGCTCACTTTTGTAGCCCAGGCTGGTCTCGAACTCGCACCAATCCTCCTGCCTCAGCCTCCCAAGTGCTGGGATTACAGGCGTGAGCCACCGCGCCCGGCTTTGTTTGTCCTTCTTAACTTAGGTGTAGGTTAATTTCAGAAACCCATTTTTGGAATCACTTTTTGAATTTTGATGGTTTGAATTTAGAAATATTTTTGTATGCTCTAGGTAGAAGTCCTTTGTCTGAGGAAAAGTCTGCTAATTTTTTCCCCAATTTGTGGGTTTTCTTTTTGCTCTCTGAGTTTTTTTTAACATGCAGAAACTTTTCAAGAAGATCCCAACTGTTGATTCTTTGAGGTATTTCCCACAAAGTTTGTTTTTTTCTTCATGAACTCTCTACCTACCGTTATAGATTTAAGATTTCTACCTACTTTTTCCTCCTGAGTTTTTTCTTTTTCTGTTTTAACATTTAATTCTTTCATTCATTTTGACTACATGGTGACAGACATGGCATATAGAAAACCTGCTTTTCCTGCACAATTTATTAAAGAAGCTATCTTTTTTCCAGTGAACATATTTGACCCCTCTCCAAAGATAAGGTGGCTGAATGCATTTGTAGTTGTGTCTGCATCTTCTGATCTGCTCCATTGATCCGCAGGTCTGTTTTATCGTCAGTACCATGCTGATTTTACCACAGTAGCTTTGTAGTATAATTTTGGTTATACTACATTGATTAAGCAATCATGGGCAACAATTAAGATGCCTCCTGCCTTGTCTTTGTTTGTTGTATATTAGGAGTCGGTGCCGAAAGAAACGATGAGAAGGCCCAAAGAATATAGCTTCAGAGGTCTCACTGAGGTCTCTTTCCAAGTGAGCCCAGAGCCTCAGAAGTATCTCTTTTATTGAGGGCTAAAAAACAGGTTAAGGAATATGTACCACTACTTTACTAAATACAGAATACAAATCACCATGTCTTTCATCATATGCCTAACACTAAGTTCATACTAATGCTAACTGATAACACTTCAAACAGGGGAGGAGACAACCATTAACATCACAAGCAAGGGATCAAAGAACAGGGCACCTGGAGGATAAGCTGTGATCTGTATCCTTGAATCCCTGTTTTCTGGATTCCAAGTAACAGAAAGGAGCCCTCCCTTGGCTCTTTTTGTTGTTCCCTGCTTCTAGGGATATTAATTGGCACAAAGTCCCATCTCTTTATTATTATATTTGTTGCCTATGATTGCTTTTGTTATTATTGGTTTCTTCTGATTCCAGATGAATTTTAGGAATATTTTTTCTGTGCCTGTGAGGTGTGCAAATGATATTTTGATTGAGTTTACATGAAGCAGCATAAAAATTTTTGAAATATGGCCATTATCACAGTGTTGGTTCTTCCAGTCCAGGAACAAGGCTCAAATTCTTTTCAATTTCTTTTCTCCAAGTACTACAATTTTTGGTATATAGAACTTTTTTTTTTATTGAATTTAGGACAGGGCCTACAGGGTCTACAAGGTCTCACTACATAGACAGAGCTCAGTGGTTCTCCTGTTTTTAGTTTACCAAGCACTTGGGATTACAAACACATACCACCACACCCAGTCTCAATCTCTGTCTCAGTGTGTCCCAGGTGCAGGGCCCACATGGCGCGCTGGGGATAGAACCTCGCCACTGTACTCTGACTAAGCAGGCACTTTAGTCTGCTGAGTTATCTGGCTGCCCCTGATCTTGCACTTCTTCTTTTAGATTGATTTCTAAATATTTCATTTTTTGGATATTGTTGTGAAAGGCATGGTTTCCCTAATTTCTCTCTTAATGCA
>PVJA010015903.1:0-44471 GCA_004027025.1 Myocastor coypus | reverse complement strand
GTATCAAAAAAGGTATTATTTTTGTAAAAATCATTAAAGTACAAAAAATGTCTTGGCACATACTAGCCCATATTTATTTAAAATTTTATCACAATCTTCTATAATCCTCCACATAACGTTCATATTTTGCTTATGCATTCATTTTGTTACACATGAAAACACCACCTAATTATTTTTTAACTGTAAGTATTTTTTTTTTTCAAATCAAGATAATTTTGCTGTTTGAAAAACTTATTTTATAAAGCAATAGGGGCTCATTTTTCAAGATGCGTAAGGCAGAATGCTCAAGGTAGAATGCTTAAGGTTTATTCTTGCTGCTTTGCCTGGGCTTCTGCTTCCTGTAAATAAGCAAACAAGAAACCAAGTTAAACATAAATATCCACAAAAAAAAATTCCTAGGTGTGTTTTGTTCAGACTACATAAGAACAAATTACTAAGAATATTATTCAAAGGCAAAGCAATTCAGTAAAAAATGATAGCTTAAAATTTTTAATACAGGACTACAGAGATAGCTCAGTGGTCTAAGCGCCTGCCGGGAAAGCATAAGGACCCATCTTCGATCCCCAGTACTGCATGCCTTGGCAGCCCTGGAACCTCAGGCATGATATACCAGCCCCAGAACAGGGCGTGGTGCTGCAAGCCTATAATCCTAGTGCTTGGAATTCTGAGAAGGAGTATCACTAAGAGGCTGAGCTGTTTGACAAGACCTGTACCAAGTAAATAAAAGATTAATTTTTGTTGTAATAGAAAATTTATAACATAGAAACTTCTGTCAAGAAACATGACTGTTAATCCTCATATGTCAACTTTATTGGATTAATAAATGCCTAGTAGAGTTTTAAAAACAATTCCTTGGTATTTCTGGGTAGGTCATGAAGGCACGATCTTGGATACTAATACAGTCCCTCTCCGGTTTCTCTGTGGCACTGTCTCACTACACTGCTTCTCTGCTTCCATGAACTCCCAAAACCTCTGTTCTATGCTACATCCTTCTGCCACAGTGTTTCTGCCTTGAAAACAGCTCGTCATGGACTAAACTCTGAAATCATGGACCAAATTAAATTAATCTTCCTTTAAATTATGCATAACAGGTATTTTATCTCAGTGCCAGGAAAGTCAATACAAATACATAATCAAAAATTTATTCCATAAATGGAAGTGACTTAGAGTGGAAAATCAGTGTTTTAGAATGATCTGCTAGTTTGTTTCTCAAGTGAGGTTTTACAAAACTAGAGGGTACGTAGATGGACAAGGTGGTGTAAGCCTCTAAGTCCAAGGCTCAGGCAGGAGTATTTTTGCAGCTTCAAGGCCAGCCTAGGCTACAAAATTATTTCAAGACCAGTCTAAACTGCATAATGAGACCTGGTCTCAAAAAGACAAAAAAAGATGAGAGTCCATCAAATTATTACCCAATGTTTGTAGGTGAATTTTGTTCAATTATGGTTAAGTTAATTAGATAATGTGGTATTCGTTAAAATGTTGTGGATTTTGTTTCATGACAGTAAGCAGGAACAGAGATAAGGCTACTGTTTTTCCTTTGGACAATGAGTAGCCTAGTATAGGAATTCTGAACTACTTAAGCACTTTGGCTCCCAACATAATACTTCTCACAAAATAATCTTCAAGAATTGTTCAATGAGTTAAAGATGTATGTTAAAACTGATTCTGGAAAAAGGAATGCAAGACTTAACTTATAAAAAACAAGTGCTCTAGACATTAACCCTAAAAAAAAAACAGTCAGACATTTAGTTGTGACAGTCTTAGGAAGAGTCAAAAGCAGCTAAGTATTCCAAAATGAGCCTTAAACAGTAGGTCCAAAAGAAAGAGGAAAAGCAAAATAAGCTAGATTTTTACCAAAAGAAAAAGAGAAAATGAGCAAGGAAACAAGAAGACAACATACTTCATTGTTCATATACCCTTAACAGAACAGATAAAACATGTTACTGATAACCTTCCAAAATGCCTATAGGAACAAAGGAACAAAGAAAGGAAGGAAGAGAGAGAAAAGGAGCGGTAGGAAGGACAGGGATAATTTCTAATCTTTTTTGAAGTTTCTGTTATAAATGTGGCTATGAAACTAAATTCTTTTTGTACCTATAGGGGCTTGTGGGTTAGCTCAGTTGGTTAAGTACCTGTGTGGGCAATCCAAGTCAGACACAGGGCACTGTAGTTCGATCCCCAGCTCCAAGTGCCATGCCAGACTAGCCCTTAAGGCAGCCTGAGCCAGACAAAAAAAAATTATTTCTTAACATTAGGGGCCTTCAGGATAGCTGACCGGTTTAAGTGTGCCTACAATACCAGTCAGGCACCAGGGTTGGTGGTTGGATTCCCAGACCCACAACAAAAACAACACGAGCCAGCCAGAAAAAGAAAAAAAAGAGAAATCCATCTTGTACCTACATTACATAATTTGTTTTCTTTTATGAAACAGACAGAACTACAATAATTCCTTCAAACAGCAGAACACATTTTATGCTAAGACTCACAAAAAGTGTAATGTATGTAGTTGAGAAAGCAGCTGTATAGTAATATGAATAAGCCCTAATTCAAAAAACTCATGCTATGAGCATGCAACACTCAATAATTAGTGTTGTTTTTCTTGGGTTTTGTTTGTCTGGAGTGTGTGTGTGTGTGTGTGTGTGTGTGTGTGTGTGTGTGTGTGTGCACGGCCTCACTATGCTGCTCTGACTCACAGTGATTCTCCTATTTCCTGCCTCCCAAAGTGCTGGGATTACAGGCACATACCACCATGCCAAGACTCCATCGACAGCTCAGCGTGCCTGAGAGCCAGGCTGGTGTGGCAGGTGGGGTAATTAGTACTTTTGTTATTTTGGTGTTATTTTTTTTTTTCGTGGTACTAGGGAGTAGACTTAGGACCTTGCATTTGCCCAGCAGGCACTTATGCCACTGAGCTATCTCCCCTTCCTAGTAATTCGTATTTTGAAAGAAGCCTACATTTGTATTTCACATGCAATATTTTACTATAATTTTCTATAAATTATATAGCTTTTACTCTTCTTAATAAATTACTACTACAAACATATAAGCTATTTTTTGTAATTTGTCTTCAGAATTAATATTTAATTAATTCTACTTTTCTAACTGCTTTATTTAATTTTTTTTTGTCTTTTTGAGACAGGGTCTCACTATGCAGTTGAGGCTGGCCTTGAGCTCACTTTTGTAGCCCAGGCTGGTCTCGAACTTGCACCAAACCTCCTGCCTCAGCCTCCCGAGTGCTGGAATTACACGCCCGGCTTCTAACTGCTTTATTAATGAAAATTTTAAAGCATTATTAACTTTTACTATTACTTGAAAATAAGCAGTCAATGTTCAGAGAATCATAGGATACCTAATCGCTCAGAGGATTTTAGAAACAGCAATATAAAGTACACTCCACGCGATGTAAAAGTCATTCTATGAATTCATTCATTTTGAGTCAGGCAACTCTGGTTTCAAATTCTAAGTCAGCTACTAAATTATTATATATTCTTGAACAAACTAATGATTAGAGATCAGTTTTTCCTTCTGCACAAATACATTATTGACACTTAGCTCATACAGATGCTGTAACGATAAAATTATATGTATGTGAAGTGTATACCTCAGTACATTGGCCACTACATACATCCCATAACCTTGACCCACTCCCTCCTCTGTTTTTGTCTAGTAACTAAATCAAAAACTAGAAACATAGTATGAATAAAATAAATTCAGTGCAAATAAAATTGCACTAAATTGCACAGAGAGAAGCAGACTTCCAGTGAAGAATAATTCTCTAATCAGCAACCCCTACTCCCTCAACATAGTACTGAGCATGACTTCTACAAGGAAGTCATTTCCCTCTTACCGTGAACATCACTAGGTTTGCTGTCTAACCAAAATATTAATTATTTTGTTCCTTTTCTTTTCTGTATTTAGGACAGGGTCTACAGGGTCTGTAGGGTTCTCACTACATAGACTGGACTCACAGTGTTTTTCCTGTTTTCAGCCTCCCAAGTGCTGTGATTACAGGTGTGTGCCAACATACTCAGCCTCAATGTGCCTTGGGGTTGGAGCGGGCACAGTAGGCTTGGGATCCAACCCTGGTGCTGTGGTCTGCCTAAGGAGGTGCTTTAGTCCACTGAGCTATCATGCTCATCAAGTATTTTATTTCATATCTCAAAACTATTATCTCTACAGCTAAGAAATACAAGTGAAAAGAAAATTTTTATTACCAAAACAGAATTATTAATAAATATCCCTTTAATGCACCAAATATACAAGGTATAAAATCATTTGACTTTCACAGAAAAATACTTTGCTTTATGGAAACATTTGCTATAGACTACATTTAAATACCAAGCTCTCCAGTAAGTTGGTTTTTACTAATTTTAAATGCAATGACTGCAATTATTACTAAAATGAATTAGAGAAGAATATATATATATATGCATTATAGTTCCTTTCAGCCTACTTTTTCTTTATGCATGAATTTTAAATATAATTAGAAAACTCTACTATAGGAGCAATTCTGCAAGTTATTTTAATATATTCTTTCATGGACTACACCGGTTCCCTCTTATGCAAGGAGGATATTACTAGTGGATGGCTGAAACTCCAGACAGTGCAACACCTATATAAAGACAAACAACAATAAGCAGTGTTTCAACAATTATAAAATCATACTAACAAAATTATGTGAATACAGTCCCTCTCTTTCTACTGTCTTGATTCAGTTAGTACATCCAGGATAGATAAGCTGAACAAAAGAATGATTCATACCCTGGACAAGATGGTGGAAGATGGTGAGATAATTCATTGCACTACTCACAATGGAAATTTAAAACTTATTTATTTCTGAAACTTTACAGTAACATTCTTGGAGCATAAGTGAGTTCCAGAGACTTAATCTCTAAAGTGAGACTTTTAATAAAGGAGGTTGGGGATAATGTATCATTCCATAATATTATGAATTTACCACATGGATAAATTACTTTTTTTAACATATTGTCATTTCATTTTTTCCAAAGTTCACAATGTACATAATACCTTTTTTTTCTTGTATTTTAGGGAAGGGTCTACAGAGTGTTCTGGGTCTCACTACTAGATCAGACTTACAGTGATGTGCCTCTTTACAGCCTCCCAAGAGCTGGGATTACAGATGCACCACCACGCCCAGTGTTACATAACACTTTGATTTACATTTTGTCTTCTAAGTTCCTTTAGTTGGTGATTTCATTTAGTTGGCATTCCTGGTAAAGACTGAACTTTTAACTTATTTACCATTCAAGATTGTAAATTATATTTTATTCATGTTCTTATCAATTATGCTTTTTCATGTACAGGATACTTCTATTAAAATATAATGCCTATGCTGGGCGTGGTGGCGCACGCCTGTAATCCCATCACTCGGGAGGCTGAGGCAGGAGGATTGCTGCGAGTTCGAGACCAGCCTGGGCTACAAAAGTGAGCTCAAGGCCAGCCTGAACTGCACAGTGAGACCCTGTCTCAAAAAGACAAAAAATAAAAAAAATAAAAAAAAATATAATGCCTAAAATGAAGTTAGTAGGTAAGGAGTATATTCTTTAACTTTTTCTTCTAGTACTGGCGATTGAATTCAGGACCGTGTGCTTGACAGGCAGGTGCCTATGCCACTGAGCTATCTCCCCAGCCTCAAGAAGTATAAATATTTTTGAAGTTCTTGATACATAATTCCCCTTCTGCTTTCAAACTGGAGCAATAATTTATCCTACCCCAGCACTGTATTTGTGCATGTTTCAACGTACTCTTGTCTCTACCAAGCATTACTTTGTTTTATTTTTGTTAACTTACAAAGAAAAACTATATTTCATTTCACCATATTTCTTTCATCATCAGTATATTTTTTATTGTAGATTACATAATTGTATTTTTTACTTCATGTACTTCACTCTGCTAGTTCTTTTTTGTCAGCTCAGTATCCCATGAAAGGGGAAAAACTAAAAATTGAGCTAAATAATAATAATATGTCAATAGTTTTGGAAAGACCATATTAAACATTAACATTCAGAATTTCCCTATTATCAACCCATCCTTCATGTCCATTATCATTTCCAGACTTATCTGTTTAGCTGGTTCTCTCAGCTCCCCTTCATCCAATCCTTCATAATGCCCACTGTTCTTTTGAATTATATTGCATCTTAAAATACTGAGTTTATCATATCATTGTTTTTTCCCCATTTCTCATTATGGTTTTGTATGTCCGTTGGATGAAGTTAAAAGTAGCCAGCAAAGAAATCATAATATTGCTTTATCCTTGCTAGCTAATTTCCCCTCCTCTATTAATGTTTCCTGTTTTAAAGTCATATTGTGTTGTATACTGCTCCCTGAACATAACATCATGCACAGCTGCATGCCAGTACTGTGGTTCCTGGTGCTCTCTCTGAAACATCCCTTAGTGGCACTTCATGATCAAGGACTCTTAAAGCATCACTCATCTGTAAAAGCTTTTGTAGTCTCCTTGGGAGGAATTTATGATTAATTCTTCTGATCTCCTAAAGGTCTTTATTTATACTTTGTTTTAAAATTTACGAGAATAAAAGTAAATAAATAAAATAAAATAAAATTTATAAGAATGTGTCTTCAATTAGCATTTGTGTGTGCATCTTCATGTTATAAGTACTTCAGTTTATAAATACTTAGAATGTAAAGAACATGCTGCATGCTGTGGATTTCTCCCACCATCAGAGCTTGACACTCAATAAACTGTTGCTGAATAAGTGAATCCCAATCTTAACTGAAAGTCAGCAGCCACAAAATGCCGATTATGTAGATTATTTTTCATACTTCCTCTAATCTATACTAAGCACAATAATTTAATTACAGCTTATCTTATTTAAATAAAGGTGCCCTGCTTAAATTTCCTTATCTAAAACCTAAAATATAGCATTTTTGTCCCTAGGAAAAGAAAGTTTGACAAGGAAACAATTTCCCAGTAACACAAACAATGTTCGCACATTGCATCTAATAAAGTCTCAGGGATTTAGAAAAGAGGATGTGAAGTTGGAATAATGTATTTAACATAAAAGTAACTACTAAGAGCTTATAGCACAAAACCAAATAGGATTTTTGGTTTTTGTTGTGGTTTATCATTGAGGCAATGCCTTGTTATGCAGTCCAAGGGGCCTTGAACTAACTATGTAATCCAGGCTAGCCTTTAAATTAAAGCATTCCTCCTGCCTCAGATCCAAGAGTGCTGGGATTACAAGCATGCACAACCACTCCTGGTCCAAAAATATCTATTGCAAAAAGTAAAGGAATACTTAAATTCATAGTTTTAAGACATTTCATTAAACAGGAAATTTTGCTGCTGTTTTCATTTTCTTGTCTCTTGTAGAAATACTACCCCCTGAAAACTTAATTTGTGTTAATAGCAAATATTCCCCAAACTTACCTAGCAATTTAGTGACCAATTTGTAACTCAAAATGCTCTTAGTTAACTTTAATGGATGAATCTATCATTTCTTCTCACACAAAGATAATAAGTGTCATAAGGAGATTACCATGATTTAACGTTTGTCAGCCATGTAGAAAAAGTATTGTGTATAACAACTGAAATTATACACTTTATCACTTATTTGTGAACAGGTAGTGATAAATTGGGTGTGTTGGGTGGCTCAATGAAGAATTCAGAATAAATAAATAAATAAATAAACAAACAAACAAATAAATAAATAACTCAGTTCACGTACCACTTACTTTCTACACACATATGTTATAACACACATAGTAAGGATTAAAAGTATACAGAATAGAACCCATAGCTATGATGTGCTGCCCTAGACGTAATCTGATTACTTAATAAATGTAAAATCTTTACGGATCAAAAATCCAGCAGCAGTAAAACGATCTATAAAGCGAGCAGAAAATAAGAACCTTACCTTCGAACCAGGTGGTGCTGTCAGGCCTAAAAAGGCATACACTGCATTATTTTCTCGGGCTTCAAAGAAAGCATCATAGTCCTTGATGAAAAGAAGGCAAAATAGTTAGGAATGTGCAACCAAAAAAGAACAAAATGGTGGTAGGCAGAATGAGTTGTCTCAATGAGGGTAGATAGGCTACTTTCAATAATCCTAGAATTCTGGAAGAAGTAGTCAAAGACAAGGCTCTTTCTTAGATAGCATTTATTGTCAGTTGGAAGGTATGCTATTCTGCCATGAAATAGCAAAAAGCCCTACTTCATACCACACAGTATTTACATCTGCTTGGAGCTTCCTCCACTACTCATAGCTGTCAGCCATTCATTACCCAGCAAGGGCCGGCTGATTTCTAGTGGCAAACTGTTATTCCATTTCCTCTTATTTGTCTTTCATTCTTTATTTAGATACATATTTCCTCATAGTATATAGTACGAAAATATTAAATATATGTAACTTAAGACAAGAACAGCAACTATATGCCATGTTTTGAATAATAAAAATCTATTCATGAAATGTGGCAAAATGAAAAACCAAACCTCTGAAGGATTTCAACCTTGGGAATCCAAGAGAAGCCTTACAGAATTTAATTTGATTATGTTTCCCACTGTTGTCCTCTAAAGCACTAAACTGTATACAAAATTATTAAATAGAATTGTCTAAATTTCTCACTTGGAAACAATTATGAACAATACTGGATACATTGCCACTTTATACACCTGGACTTAATTTGCTTGATTTTTAAAGAGAGAGAAGCTTGACATCTTGGCTCTTTTGTTAAAGGTGAGAAATCTTCTGTATTGGGGCTTCTCTCAAGACTATTTCCCCTACAGATTCCCAATCATATGATTCTTTTTTTTTCTTGTAAACCAATCATTTACTTGAGAGAGTATAGCAGTAATTGAAATTGCATTAGAAGCAGCACAAATCTAAAAGACTCGAATGAAGGCATTCCAAGCATAATTTTAGTGTTACCCACTGCTTTCCTCAATGTGAAAAACATTTGGTGGTTTTTAGGACAATGATCTAATACATCCTGCATATAAATGCATGGTTTTGCTCCTGACATGTTTCCTATCTTTTCTGTCTGCAGTCACTTCAATGTTCAATGCTTACGACCTTGGTTTCCATTCAGCTGTGCTATGCCTTTCCACTTTTATTCCTTCTTTTGAGTTCTTACATTAGGGAGACCATACAATATTTACACATGTAGGTCTGGTTTATTTCATGTATGAGTATATGTTCAAGATACATCTACTTATATATGAAGTCTTCTAGTTTACCATTCTTTGTAGCTGAGTAATATTCCATTTTGTGAAAATATCACATCTTTTTCAACCACTCTTCAGATAATTGTCATTTTGGTTGTTTCCAAAATTTGGCTATCACAAATTGTGCTGCTATGAATGTAGGTGCACAGATATCACTATGCTATGATGTCATATGATTCTTTTTGAGCACTTTTTTTCTTACCTTGACATTTTGAGGATCTGGAAATAAAATACTTGGAGCCTTACGATCTGACATCCCTAAAAGTTTTTATCTTAAACCCCCAAAATGATCAGAATGGCTCTTTCCTTCACACGTAGTTTCCTTCAGCACAGAATTAAAAGAAAATCTGTTTTATGCAGGACATGCTTAAGGAAATTTTAAAGTTATTTATTCGTACAAAGTGGTAGGTCACGTACAGAATACAGACTGCTAAATTATCATAACACTGATCCAACTGGCTAAATCCCAAAACAACATCTTATCTTCCCAAGGACCACTTCCTCCTTCTTCCCTACTCTAGCCCTGCATGCAACTTCCTCCAACATTTCCAGGCCAAACATGGGAGCCTCCAATCAGTTCCTTTTGTGTCCTAAACCTGAACTCACACTCCACTCGTAGCAAAGGTCCATAAAGTCTCATGATCTCTTCTGTCTCAGGTCAGAGGATCTTTCCATCCCGCTGTTGTCAAACCTGTCCATGTCTTCCGGGTTGTTTCCCCTGCCTCCTCCCCCTTATTCCTACTTCTCTGATGCACAGCCCCCACAGTCATCACTGCTGCCACTAAAATCTATCAGAAAGTATTTAAAAAGTACATACATGACAAAGAACTTGCATCCATAATAAATAAAACTCACAAAACATAATAGATTAAAATAAACACTCCAATTAAAAGTGACTGTGATAACTAAAAAGACACTTAAACAAGTTAAAAGCATGATAAAAATACTCATGATAGAACTGAACCATACCCAATAAAAACACACAACTATTATCAACTGCAAAAATTTAACGTGGAATTTTACTCTGAAAATGACTTCTGCAAAATGGGTTATAGTTGGTGAATAAATTCAGTGCAAGGCTCACCATATTTGAGTGTGTCATCAAGAATAATTTGAAAAAGGGGATAATTATTTAAGCCTGAGTTCTAAAATAAAATTTGAAAGAAGACTGAGCTATAGAGTAGCTGCATAACAACTATACTTCTAACTTTCTGGGGTCATTTACCACAGTAAGTAAATGGGAGATGGCCACAATACACAAACATGGAAAGGCTGTGGCCTAGATACACATGCTCTGAGAAGCTAAAGCTCAAAATCAAAAGAACACAGGTTTTCTGCCCTCTAAAATGAGAAACCGGCCAGTTGTGTGGCTTTTGGAGAGACCAGAGTCTAAAAGTGTTGGAAATAAATCTAACAGATTGTAGTATACTTTCAAGTCAGGAACTGTAATGCCTCCTGCCTTGTCTTTATTGCCCAGGATGACCTTTGCTATTTTAGGCGTTTTCTGTTTCCAAATAAATTTTAGGAATGATTTCTCTAGGCCTGTGGCATATGTTGGTGGTATTTTGATAGGGATTGCATTAAATCTGTACAACAATTTTGGGAGTATGGCCAGCTTCACAATGTTGTTTCTTCCTATACAAGACCTCTACAAAATGCTGTACATGGTTTCAGGGTAAATCTTGAGGGGCATCTGACTGACCTTGTGAGATACAAAAGTTACATTTTTTTTATCTAGGTTTTGCTTTATCTTGGTCTTAATCATCCAGCAGAGAAGTCTAACCATGAGGTATAAAAAGTAAAACCATATTAATATGCTGAGCTATAAAAGGCTCAAGTTAACATTTTCCAACATTGCCAGTTCTAGTAATAACCCACTACTATTATGGACTATTGTGCTATATATATATATATATATATATATATATATATATATACATGGCTCCTTTCTCTTAGTTCAATGAGAAGAGAGATTTGTACTAATAGTGTTTAGAAAAGATTTCATGTCTGCATCTTGTACTCTGAATGACTACTATGAAGACAACAATATGCAATGTATTAACTAGTTTGACTGTCCTAGTGACCTATTTTGAAACTGTCCCATTGTTATTTCTTGCTCATTAAAATTAATAAAATTAAAATAGAAAGTCTAGCAAACTGCTTGTTGCCTTTTCTTAAATAATGAATAGTAAGCAGTAAAACTGAGGCAATAATGAAAAACCTACAAACCGAAAAAAGTCTAGGTCTTAAGGGATTCACTGCAGAAACCTACAAGTATTTTAGTAAATTCACAATACTAATAAGCCTCAAACTCTATAATAACATTAAAAGGGAATGAATACTTCAAAACAAAATTAAAATTACTTTGACTCTAGCACTAAACAAGGACTCAATTAAAAGAAAACAGCCAACCTGTTTAATGAATACAGATGAAAAATTCTTTCATGACACACTACCACAAAGACTGGAATAATTCACCAAAATGATCACCCATCACATTCAAATAGACTTGATCTCATGTATGCAAGCATGTTTGAAAATATTTAAATCAATAAATACAATATACAACATAAACAGAAGAAAGAACAAAAAAATCACATGATCAAGGCCATCCCAAAGGTCCCAGGAACATGGACACACACAAACTTTGGCAGTGAACCAACCAGAACCTTGACACCCGTGGTTTAGGGAAATGTAAAAGAATAGATGAGCTTAGCAAAACGATGGGTAGTAAACACTGAACACAGGAAAAAAATGGAATCCATAAATCAGATCCAAACAAAAATACAAGAAATTAAAACCTCCTGAATGAAGGAGAAGGCAGAACACCAAATTTTGAAAACCAAATTACAGAAATATATATATATATATATATATATAGTTGTTGTTATTTTGGTACTCTAGGTTGAATCTTTCACTTGCCAGGTAAGCACTTATGCCAATGATGTATCTACCCAGCACAAGAAAGTTATCTTAAAATAAGAGACCATGAAAAATCAAACAGCCATAAGACAGCAAAAGAGTGCTCAGCAGTATAAGCACCTGCCCAGTATGTTAAGGCCCCCACAAAAAAGAGGAGGCAAAGAAGAATAACATCAGATTGAATGGAATCAATGAAAAAGACAGCGACAACACAAATGCAATTAAAAAAACACTTCACAGATGTAAAGGCAGAAAACCTCCTAAGCATAGATAAATAATTTAAAATACAAATAAATGAGCCGGGCATGGTGGCTCACACCAGTAATCCCAGCAGTTAGGAGGCTGAGGCATGAGGATTGGTGTGAATTCAAGACCAGCCTGGGCTACAAAATTGAGCTCAAGGCCAGCCTGAATTGCATAGTGAGACCCTGTCTCAAAAAGGCAAAATAAAATAAAATATAAATACAAATAAATGATGCATATAGAAATCCAAAGAACTATGACCAAAATAAAACTATACCAAGACATATATAACCAAGATTCTAGAAATTCAGCATATCATACGATTCAAAACACAAAAGAAATGGACAGATTTCTAGATACATATGAATTAGAAAAGATGAATCAAGAAGATTCTGAATAACTCAGTAACAGTAAGATTGAAACTGTCATTTAAACTTACCAGTAAAGAAAAGCCCAGTTCTTAAAACAAAAAAACTTTATATGTTATGGCTGGCTCAGCCTGCCCTGGAGGTGTGGCTGGTGCAATATGTGGTGCCAGGGATTGAACCATGGTCCTTGGAGTTGCCCAAGCTTGCCCAAGCAGGAGGAAAGGCCTAGTTCTTGAAAGATTCACAGTTTGTTTCTATAAGAAATTTAGAGATTTAATGCCAAAATTTCTCCAAAGCTTTAAAGAAATTGGAAAGAAAATGATAACTTTTTAACTCATTCCTGGAGACAAATTTTACCCTGATTCCAAAAATAAAAAATGTTCCAACCAAGAAACTGAAGTACAAGTCAAACACACTAATGAACTTAGATGTAAAAATTTCAATTAAATAGTAGCAAATACAAAGCAGCAAATCATCAAGAAGGTTATACACCATGAACAACTGGGATTCATCCCAGGAATTCAAATCAATAAATATAACACACCATATCATAAGCCTGAAAGAAAAATTACATGATCATCTTAGTAAATACAGAAAATCTTTTCACAAAGTTCAACATTCATTCATGAGAAAAACCTCACAGAAAATCAGAGTAGACTGTCTATATCTCAACTTGAGAAAAGCCATCTATGAGAAACCAAGAGCCAACATCACACTAAGCGGTCAAACACTGAAAGCTTTCACTCTAAACTCAGAAACAAAACAAAAATATCAACTATTACCACTCTTATTTAATATAGGTCTTAAAACATCAGACATAGCAATTAGACAAGAGAGAAAAATAAAAGGAATAAGGGTAGGAAAATGAGGAATTACGTCATTATTACTTGCAGATTACATGGTACTCTACAATGAAATTCCAAACATTGCACCAAAAGACTTCTAGATTTAATAACCAAATTCAGTAGCCTACCAGATACAAAGTCAGCACTCACAAATCAACAATATTCTGGTACACGTTCAAAAAATTCACTGAGAGAAAAATTAAGGAAATTATACCCTTCACAATGGCATTAGAAAAAATGGCATACTTGGAAATCAATCTAACAAAGAAAGTAAAAGAGCTTTACATTTAACAGTATGTACATTATGCTGCAATGGGAAAATGCAGAGGCTATCCGAATTTGGAAGGATATCAGTTGTGCATGAATAAGAAAAACCAACTAGTGAAAATGCTCATACTCTCAAAATTGTTGTATTGATTTAATGCAATCATGATCAAAATGCCATTAACATACCCCATAGTACTAGAGAAAATGCTCCTAAAATTCAGTTGGCACCAGGAGAAACTAAGAATAGCAAAAATAATTCTGGGCAACAAAGGCAAAACAGTAAGTGTCACAATCCCTGAATTAAAATTATTCTCCAAAGTTACGGTGATGAAATCAACATGGTGAGACAGCAGTTAAGGATGGCTGCATCTCAGTGCCAATGCTTTTCCTGCCCTCGGATGCTGACCTAAGCTGGCAGCCCAGCTGACACTGTTTAATTGTTGTCCTGGCAACCCCCACTTCCAGGAGGGGGAGCCATTTCCCCCAGCTCTGCAGGCGCCTGAACACCAGCATTCTGGCCTATGCGTGGCAGTTGGTCAGCTGTGGCTGGCCCCGGTGGATCCTGCAGTCTGCGTGTCACAACCCTTATTGGTGCCTCCACTGGGGTCTCTGGAGTCGCCATGATTGTCCTCCACGTAATGCGGGGCGTCTAGAACCAGTTCCTGCTGTAGGCGCCATGCAGCACCGGGCTACAGGAGCTTATGGTGCAGGTGACCTGAGTCTACAATGGGCAGCTCAAAGTGTAGCGGCTGTGCTCCGAAATGGAAGAGTTAGCAGAGTGTGGCATCTTTCTCCCTCCTAATGTGCAAGGACTGACTGATGAGCAGATTGAAGAGCTGAAATTAAAGGACGACTGGGGTGAAAGATGAGTGCGGGGGAAGGGGGCATATTTCAAAAGGATGACATTGGATGAAGGAATGGGCAAGCTCCAACTGAAAAAGTGAAGCAGGTTATAAGGAAGACAATAGAAGAAGCCAAAGCAATAATATCTAAGAAACAAACAGAAGCCAGTGTCTATGTTACTATGGAGATGGTGAAAGATCCCTTGGTCCAGCTTCACGGTGCAGTGAAGATTGTTTATCCCATGGGATTTCCACCATATGATCCCATCTGGATAGAATTTGAAGATAAAGAAGATCTGTGAGGAACTCAGGCAGGACTCAGCGTCATTACCGAGCCAGAGGCACAGCTCTGGTGGGCAACCAAGGAGTTAAGAAGAACAAAGAAGCTTTGTGGGGGAGGGGGGAATGAAAAGACCAAAATTATTGTCAAGATTCAGCAGCAGGGACAGGGAGCACCGGCCCGGGAGTCCATCATTAGCAGTGAGGCGCAGAAGCGGCTGATGCTGTATTACCACAGGAGATGGAAAGAGCTCAAGAAATTGGAAGAAAATGATGAAGACTCGTGTCTAAATTCTCCATGGGCAGATAACACTGATTTGAAGCAACATTTTCATGAGGTAAAAGACAAAGTGGAGACCAAGATGAGTGGGCTGATGAAGATTTCAAAACTCCTAGGACAATTTCTGGTATGCAAAAATAGTCAATATAATAAGAAGGACACCCTCTACAAGAGATGTGGAAATTTCTATCTTCCTAGTTTTCTTTTGATTTGAATGTTTAAAACAATAGTTATTTGGCCAGGCGTGGTGGCACATGCCTGTAATCCCAGCACTAGGGAGGCTGAGGCAGGAGGATTGGTGCGAGTTCGAGACCAGCCTGAGCTACAAAAGTGAGCTCAAAGCCAGCCTTAAGTGCATAACAAGACCCTGTCTCAAAAACACAAAAAAATAAAACAATAGTTATTCAGTATTTGGGGATTTATACATAATATCCTCCAAAGATTATTTTTGTTTTAGGATGGCTTCATAGTAGGTATCTCAAGGTTTGCTTTGATAAAATATTAAAAATTAATTATGGCAAAAAAATCAATATGGTACTAGAAAAAAACAGACCTCAGGATCAGTGAAACAGTATAAAAGATGCAGACACAACTACAAATACACTCAATCAGGTTATCTTTGACAAGTGTCCAAATATTTTCACTGGAAGAAGGATAGGTTCTTTAACAAATGGTGGTGGAAAAGCTACTTTTCCAAATGCTACAAACTAGACACATGTCTACCACCATGGACTCAAACTAACGTCAAAATAAGCCAAACACCTAAATATGAAAAATGGAACACTGAATCTACTTGAAAAGAAAATCAGTAGAAATCTCTTTTTCTTATTTATTTATTTATTTATTTATTTATTTTGCAGAACTGGAGAAGTCAGTAGAAATCTTGAAGACATAGGTGTAGGCAGTGATTTCATGAACAAAACTCAAACTGCAAGGGAAATACTCCAAAGAATCAACAACTGGAATTTTATCTTCTTTTTTAAAGAAAAGCTCTAGAAGATGTTCAGGGTCTCCCTGCTAGATCACACTGGTAGTGATTTGCCTGTTTACAGCCTCCCAAGAGCTGGGATTACAGGCACAGACCACGACACCCAGTCTCAACTGGTGTCTTAGCATGCCCCAGGGGAGGGGCCGGCATGGCTGGCCTAGGGACAGAACACCTGACTGCTGTGGCTGCTTGTAGGCACTTTAATCCACTGAGCTGTTCGGCTGGCCCTTAGAATTTCATCTTACTGAAAATCTTTTGTACAACAAAAGAAATCACCAACAGAGGGAAAAGACAACCCACTGAAAGGAAAAAATAATTTAGCCATTTGTCTCTCAGAAAAATAAATTCAATCTAGAGCATACAAAGAATTCAAATATCTGACCCCTCAAATTTAAAGAGTCAATCCAAAATTGCTCATCTAAGATGAATACATACTTCCCAGATGAAATGCAAAGTATCATTAATAAGTCAAGAAATGCAAGTTAAAATAGCAGTAAGATTCCATGTCACCCCAGCAAGAATGGCTCTTATCAAGAAATCAACCAAAGGGCTCAGGAGATAGCTCTGTGGCACGAGTGCCTGCATGGCAAGTGCAAGATCATGAGTTCAAACCCTGGTCCCACCAAAAAAAAAAAAAAATCAAGCAATAACAAACACTGGTGGGGCTGTGGGGGAAAAGGAACCCTACTCCACTGTTGGTGTGAATGCAAACTGGTGCAACCATTGTGGAAATCATTGTAGGGATTCCTCAAAAAAGCTAGGATTAGGACTGAGGAGACAGCACAGTGGTCTAAGCGCCTGCCAAGCAAGTGCAAGGACCCAGGTTCAAACCCCAGTAGCACATGCTGTGCTAGCCTTGTCCCAGCCCCACCAAGCCAGCTGTGGAAACCATGCCTATAATCCCAAGGCTGGGATGGATGAAACAGGAGGATCACTATGAGTCCCAGCTGTGTGAGATCCTATACCAAATACATAAATTACAATAACAACAACAACAAAAAGCTAGGATTACAGGTCCTATTTGACCCAGCTATTCCCATCCTGGGTATTTTTCCACAAGAATTAAAAACATCATACTGCAGGGATTTCTGTGCAACCCCGTTTGCAGCAGTGCAATTTTTCATTGCTAGTATGTCTTCCTAGAAGAATTAAAACATTGAACCACAATGGTATATGTGTATCTATGGTTACAGCATCATAATTTGTAATGGCTTCGTCTTCAAAGTAACCCAAATGTCTATTGATGTAGAAATGATAAAAAAGGCATGATCCTTTCATACCACTCAGCAATAAAAGATAAAGTCAAGACTTCTGTGGGTAAATGGATGCAACTTTAAAGCATACTCATAAATGAAATAAATTAGTATTACATGTGCAAACATCATACTGTGTCCTCAGCATAAGAAGCAGAAAGTATAAATAAGATCCAAAATGTAAAATATAGTGAAAAATGGGTAGAAATTGTTCAAAAGGAAAGAAAAACTGGGGGATAAAGCTTTTCCTTTACTGTGGGATAGAGAAAAGAAGGAAAGGAAAACGAAAAGGAAAGGGAGCATATATATATATATATATATATATATATATATATATATATATATATATATATTCATACACACAAGGTAGTTAAGATAGCTATACAACTATACAACTAATTTCCCCTTGTATTTTTTAGGGTAGGGTCTACAGGGTGTTCTCACTACTAGATCAGACTCATAGTGATCTGCCTGTTTATAGCTTCCCAAGAGCTGGGATTACAGATGCAGGTCACCACACTCACTCAAATTTGCCATCTCAGCGCCCCCTGGGGATTGGGCTGGCACAGCTGGCTCAAGGATCAAATCCCTGGCCCTCTGCTAAGCTATTTGGTTTGCCACTACTAATTTCTATTAATTCATTGAAAAGAAAGATTTGTACTTTTATACAACTGATCAATTTTTCACATGTGTGTCTTTTAATCGATGTAATCATTCTGATGCTAAAAATAAGCCATTTAGTAACCATTGTTACTGCTACTAGCATCTTTTGAAATTCTGTATTATTGTTTTTAATTGTTTTATTCTCCTTAAAATAAAACAAACCACATGATCATTGCAACAGATGCCAGACAGTTCTTCAGAAAAATCTAATATCCATTTGTGATAAAAAAAAAACAAGTAAAATTTCAATCTGATAAAAGTGAGGTATTATAATGCTACTGCCAAAGTTATATTAAGTGGGAGAAAACTGAAGGATTTTTCTCTAAACTCAGGAGTAAGAGAAGGATATCACCACTGCTGTTTAATAGAATACAGGAAAGTTTGGCTAAAGCAACTAGGCAACTAGAATATGAGATAAAAAGGGATATATATATATATATAGGAAAGGCAGAATTCAAATTATACTTATTCACAGACAATATGATCCCTTATATACAAGTCCCAAAATATTCCACCCAAGACTCCTAAAACTGTTATATTCAGCAAAGTATTTGGATAGAAAATCAGCAGACAATAACCTATCGTGTTTCCACACATTAATAATTAACCCATGGGGATAGAAATTAGAAAATATCATTGATAACACCTTTAAGAAAAATTAAATACTTAGGGATTGCCCTAACAAATAAAGTGAAAGACTATAGTGCTGTGAAAAAGGAAATTAAAAAGGGCATCAGAAAATGGTAAGATATCTCTTGCTACTGGACAGGGAGAATGGATACTATCAAAATGGCCACATATCCAAACCTATATAGATTTAATATAATCCTAATGAAAGTACCAACAATATACTTCATAGAACTAGAAAAAGAAATCTCCCAATTTTAGAACTGAAAGAGATTGAGAATAATAGAAGGAAATATGAGAACAAGAACAAAGCAAGAGGCATCAAAACCTTGGATTCCAAACATACAACACCACAGTAGTAAAATCCGCATGGTACTGCTGGGAAAATAGACATGGAACAGAACAGATCATATGGAACCACCCTAGGCACATATAGCTGTCTGATCTTTAACAAAGGAACCAGAGAATCATACATGGCAGTTAAGAAAGTCTCTTTATGATCTATTGAAAGGAGCAGTTAATGCTTAAGCTTTTTAAATTTTTTATTCTTATTTTTTTTAATTCTTGCACTTTTTACAGTAATTTCACAGGTTTATATCTGTTAACCTAAACAACTAATTTGAAGATAACACGATGAAACATAACAATGACTGTCGAATTCCTAGTACTTTGTCTAATAAAATTTGATATGGTTTCTATTATTTTTCTTTTTAAAAATTTGTATTCTTTAAAAAATATAAAATATAGGGCTTGTGGGTTAGCTCAGTTGTTTAAGTGCCTGTAAGGGCAAACCACACCGGGCACAGGGGACTGTGGTTGGATCCCCAGCTCCATCTGCTGTTCCAGACCCACCCTTCAGGCAGCCTGAGCCAGAAAAAAAAAAAAAAAAAAAAAAAAAAAAAAAAAAAAAAAAAAAAAAAAAAAAAAAAAAAAAAAAAAAAAAGAAAGAAAGAAAGAAAGAAAGAAAGAAAGAAAGAAAGAAAGAAAGAAAGAAAGAAAGAGAAGAAATATATATAGCCCCTTTAAATTAAAAATTGTTCTGGGAAAATCACCTATCCACATGCAGAAGACTGAATCTTGAGGTATATTTCTCAGCATGTACTAAAATAAACTAAAATATTGATCAAAGAACCACGTATTAACACAGAAATATATAATTTGCTACAAGGCAAAAGAAGGAAAATCTCTTGGAGACATAAGCATAGGCAAGGATTTTATTAAAGTACCCTTAATTATACAAAAAAGAATATCAACAAAATAGATTACACCAATTTAAAAAGCTTCTCCATGGCTATTTCGTCTTTATCCCCCTGGGAACATCAGTGTCATAATCTGACAGCTTCTATACAAAAAAGAAGCAAACAACAGAGTGAAGAGACAAACTACAAAATGGAAAAAATGTTGTCAGCTATTCCTCAGATGACTGATTACAATTTATAGACAAGAAAAAAATATTCCTCCTCAATATAAAAGACTCAATTGAAAAACTGCGAGTTAAATGAATAGACACTTCTGAGGAAAAGATAAATGTATGAAAAAATGTTCAGCATCTCTGGCTATTAAAGAAATACACAGATTCTTCTTATTGCACAAAGAATAGTTATCATTAATAAATCAAATTAAAAATGCTGATGAGAAGTCATGGAAAATAAAGACTCCTTCTTCACTGTTGCTGCAAACAGAAACTAACACAACCACTGTGGAAATAACATGGAGATCCCTCAAAAAGTAAAACGAGGAATTTCATTTGACCCAGCTATCCCCCCTTTAGATATCTTCCCAAACGAGTTAAAGAAATTACATTGCAGAAATATGTACATTCTCAATATTGACATCCAAACAAATCATAATAACTAAGTCTTGGAAGTAGCCCATATATCCATGAACAAATGAATGAAGTATAGCATTTATACACAATGGAATACTACTCTGCCATAATGATGAATAAATTCAAATCATTTGTAGAAAAAATGTACACAACATGAATCCATAATATTAGGCTAAGTTAAACACACACAAGGATAAATACAGTAGTTTCTCTTACATGAGAAACCCCAAAAAGGAGTAAGTTAAATAACAAAGTGACAGAAATAACATCCCACCCAGATAGCTCAGCAGACTAAAATACCTGCTAAGACAGATGTAGGGACTGCGATTTGATCCCTGGTGTGCCGTGCTGGCCTTGCTCCCTGGCCACTTCGAGACAGCTATTGAGACTGGGGATAGTATTGGACACCTATAATCGCAGAGCTTGGGAAGCTGAAAACAGTAGGCTCACTATGAGTCCAATTTGTGTAGTGAGACCTTATAGACCCTATATTAAAATTAAATTAAAAAGCAACAGAAATAGATATAAGGAAATAAAAAAGATAAGAATTCATAAGATGGGGCCAGTGTTCAATCACCAGCAAAACATGCTGCGCCAGCACCACCCTCAGGGAGGGTTGAGCTGGCCAAAAATAAATGAAAGACAGAAAGACACATGGAAGGAAGGAAGGAAGGAAGGAAGATAACACTATGCAGTATAATAACCAGTTAATTCCCTATCACCTTGTTCTGAACTTGTGCATCATTTTATTGTTTTTGTTATCTTTAAAGTAAAAAAGAATGTGTTAGTAACTGTGATACCTGGTAGAGTTAGTAGCACAAACAAGATGCAACCACTGTCATAGACACTTCCAGAAACAAGAAAGAGGGTAATATACCCTGATATTCCCCTCCTCCTCTGTTCCAATCTTCCAGTCAATCTTCCAGTCAGTGCCTCCCAATACTGTCCAAACTCAAGAAGAAGTTGACAACAAAGCCTTGGAAACACAATACTGAGAGGTAATCCTCCAACAACATGGGATAGAGCAAGAAAAGAATGAAGATATATCTAAATAGGAAAGCCAACACAAAGATAATGGAAGCTTCAGAATAATGCATATATACACTGGAATCTTAGTTACAGCATTGATTATTAGTTTTGAGGCTTGAGAAGCCAGCTGACCTCTTCTAAGTCTGATATGATTTACCTATAAAGTGGTTAAAATGAAGATTCAATGAGTTCAGACAGTGTATTGAAAGTTTCTGTCACAGAGTCAAAACTGAAAATTTTCACTTCCCCCAATCTTTGCAATGAGTTTAATTAGATAACTTAAAAATTGAAGAAAATCCCTTAAAGATACCAACATGCCAATATTGCTAGATTCAAAAGGAAATATATTCTTCTTAATTAATTTTAATTTAAATAACTAAAGCAAATGTCTTCCTTTCAGGGTTTCTCCATAAACACACCAGACACAGTAATTGTTCTGGTTAGAATCAAGATGAAATGGAAAGTCAACTATATATTTAGACTTGAATTTATATATTCATAAATATAGCATCATGCAATACAGCAAACATTATTGAATATGTATGGCTTTGTTTAGTGAAATTTATCATTTCTAATGCTTTTTTTCTATCACTATTTTATGTTCTCTTTAAAATTTTTATTACTTTTAATAAGAGATAACAATATGAGAGTTTCAAAACATGTTAGTAGCACATTCGCAATAGTTGAGACACTGCATATTGTTGTCCTCACAAATGTTATACAGAGCACAGGGTGCAGACGTGACAAATTTTCTAATCAATATCGGTTGTTCTTTAAAAATAAAAAAATATATAAATATAAATAAGCAACCCCTTTAGCTTCCTAGAAGGTAAAATATTCCAGCTCTTCAGGATGATCACAGAGGTGAAACTACTGGACAGAGGAAGAATGACTATGTTTAAGTTCATAGGCTAGGGTAAAAACAGGATAGATTTAAGGGAATCAATTTTTAGTGCCGGGGATCAAACTGAGGACCTTGCATGTTCCAGGCAAATATCTATTCCACTGAACTACCACCCCAGCCCTAGGAGAATCTATTTTTGAAAAGATTGAAAATTATTTCCTTACCCCACGGTACTGGCTTTCATTGAAAATCTGAGGCGGCAAGGGATACCCTGTGGCTGGCCGACTGTTTTCAGGTACATTTTCTCTCATCCACTTCCGATTCTCTTCATTAGCTGCAATATCTTTCTCTTCAAATCCTATTTTGTTGGCTTCTAAGAAACCAAGTACATCTTGCTGTTTCTTCTTAATCTAAAAAAAAAAAAAAAACAAGAAATCATATTGATGAGCAAATACCTTTTATATTTTTTTATTTCTCAAATTCAACAAAAGTCAATGTTTGGGAGCTAGCAGAAATGAATGGGTAGGTCTAGGGAACTAGCTCAACAGTCTAAGAATCTACCAGGCAAGTGCAAGGACCTGAGTTCGATCCCCAGTATCACATGCCATGCCAGCCCCTTCACTGAACCAGTCGCCGAAGCTCGGTGTGGTGGCTCATGACTAATCCCAGCACTGGGGAGGCTGAGACAAGAGAATCACTATGCATTGAAGCTGCATAGCAAGACCCTGTACCAAATAAATAAATAAATAAATAAACAAACAAACAAACAAACAATTTTCAAAATTTAAAAAAAGAAATGAATGGGTAAAAGTTATGGTTCCAAAACAGTTATAATTTCAATTATTTACAACTGTTTTAATAATGATGTTCTACAAGTGGGTTGAAGAACAGCCTGTAAGTCCTTTCTGAATTTGTACTGAAAATACGCACAGGTAGTAAAGCTGAAGCAAGATTGGCTGATGCATACAGTGAAAAAAAGAAATGTACTAAATCAAAAGCATACGAAGAAGCTATGAAGATGTATTAGCCTCAGTTTCAGACCTTGTTCAAAGTCTTTCTATGTCACTTACCATCTTAACAAACAGCTTATACTCATTGGAAATAAATTTGGGCTTGAAAATAGCACAAAACTCAAAGTCATTCAAGTCTCAGTTTTCATTACTGTGAACAGAAACTGAATGAGAAGACAAAAACTGCCTGTGCACTAAACTTGGACCATGTCTATACCACTCGTTAGCCCTTAATAAGTGATGCTAAAGTACGTTTATAATGCACTCTTTTTTTCCTAGATTACTATTATACATGGGAGACAGCTTTGAAAAAATTAAAGTGGATATGATTTGTCTTTCCATATGTATGTGTTTGAAAAGCTGAGTTCCCACACCTATATGTAGTATTTTTCCCATATTTAAACTATTATTTCATATTTCTGAGATACAAAGAATAATCAGTAAGCAAATTAATTCATTAAGTTATAGTAAAAAAAGTACACCAGACAGTAGTATCAAAACATAACTAAAGAAGCAAACCTGCCAAAGTGAATCAAAATTCAAAAGCTGAAAATTATAGTCAAACCCCTTATACATTTATATTTCCAATCCTCCAACACACACATGTGCACACATGTACTGTTAGGGTTTGTATCTAGATGTTCTCTCCAAGTCTCATACAGTCATTGGTGGGGGATTTCAGAGGTGGCTAGATGTAAGGTATACGATGCTGGGGTTCAGTGTGTAATACTCTAATTAAGGGTGTACTACTGGGTTTAAATGTACTCTGTTCTGGGTGTGTGTACCACCCAAATAGCAGGTACCTGGAAGGGACAGGCTGCTGTTCTGCCTTCTGACTGCCCTGCTTTTCCACAGAATGACTATTTGTCCTTTGCACTGCCCCTCTGCCATGCTACCCTGCCTGAGACCCAGCCCACTACAGACTGAAACTTCTACAAACTGTGAACTAAAATAAACCTTTTCTCCTTCAGTTTTTGGTATAGTGTATTGGATATTTTGTCTCTGCAATAAAAAATTGAGTAAGATATATACAGAGGTTGTATTGTTTCCAAGCTGTTCATATCTGTGGGTAAAAAATCCCCATACTCATTATATAATCCCAAGAAAACAGTCTCAATTTTTTCCAACACAAAGGAATGTCTAAGAGCTATTTAGGTCAGAGAACTGAATGTTCTTTAAACATCAGTTATAATCAAGCATAACTGGCTATCAGACAATTTTTTGAAAGGAAGTACTACTCCCTTATTACCATGTAACATTAAACTTTATTACCCAAATGCAAGACATTTTCTTCAGAAATTTAAAGCAGATCAGTATAAAACTCAATTCATAGGGGTTTCTAATGAAATTGAGAGAAGGTTCTATTAGCGATTTTACACCTTTATAACAAAGTTAGGTCAATGTGAAGTTTGGCAAGTAATTTGTTAATCATTAATACACTTACAAATCTGAGTAGATATACAGATTAACATGGGACTTTCAAGAACCCAGTATTCCAACAGAATTTTTTAAGTGAAGAATAAGCAAGTCTAATATGCAAGAAATAGCACATGATCTTGGGGGAATATAATTTGTTACATTTGTGTGAACAAAGAACAGGTCTTTACAAGAAAAGGCATCTTGAAGCCCTTTCCACATTACTGAATGCAAAGTTTGTTGAGTTAAAATGCTCTGGACTGGTATCAGTGGGCATGATAGTGTAGTTTTACTGATAGTCTTTACCCTCCAGCCTTTAGATCTGTACCACATGCATTTTCCCATTGCTCTGGCATCTCCCTGAGAAGCACATGATTCCTAGAGTTCTCTACATCTCTATAGGACTATTGGTTATAATAATGTTTTTCTAACAGGTTCTATTAGGTCAATCACAGTATCGTTACCTCAAATATAGATATTCTTCAGTTTGGATATTTAGGAAACGTAAAAAAGTGATTCTTAATTTCCCCATGTGGGTAAGTCCCAAATTCATGTATTATTTGAAAGACAGTATTTTACATATAGTTACTGCTTGACTAATATGTCTTAAGATACATATTATCTGTAATGCATCCTGCCAAGAGAAATCTGTTTATATTAATTGTTCATCTTCCCCACTGGAACTTAATGAGAAGCAACACAACAAACGGATGGAACTGAAAACATTAAAAAATAAAATATGTATGTCTCAATTGTTCACTAAAGAAAATAGTTTTAAATTCCCACAGATATGGATTTGAAAATTACTAAATTTTTTGAAACACAAACTGATTTGCATATCAAAAATGCCACTGTATGGAAATGTAACTCAGTTATTTTCAAAGAGCAGACCACACCAGCTACTGTTTTTTGGTGTTATTTTGGCTGGCTCAGCCCACTCTGAGAGTGGTCTTGACAAGCTATGTGGTGTCCTGGATGGAAGTGTGGTCCCCTGCACCTGCCTATGCTTGTGTAAGCAGGTGCTTTAGGCTACTGAGCTATCTTGCTGGCCCCACAATCCCTATGTTGAACCAAAGAATGACAAGTCACTTCTGCACTCATGTCAAAAGTTTGAGACTCAAGGTATTCTTTGCACCAAAGATAGAGTAGAGATACTGAACAAATGTTGCCTGGAATAAAAGCTTGCATGCCATGGCAAGAGTTGCATGTGCTTCTTTATAAAGGACTTTAACATGATTCCTGCTTTAAAAGGTGCCAACATGAATATTCCAAAACTGAAGAACAAAACTTGACTAATGATATTTCAAATGGGAAAACACAAGATCATCATGAAATAAAAGCGCCAATTTACACACTTAATTAAGGAAGGAATTTTGTTTTCTTTCATTTTCAAATTTTTTCACTTTTTTTACTGACATTAAAATGAACACTAATAGAAGTTATGACTACAAGGTGCTAAAATCTAAAGGATAATCAGAAATTGTTCTAGCATTATTTAATAACATTTCTGGGGAGTGTTTTTATTTGTGAAGAAGTCACAAGAATTTGGTGGAGGGTGGGAAGGACCTTGTGTGGGTGTTGAATTCTGCAATGTTTCAAGGTCAGATGGGAGGAGAAATCCCATACAGGCACACAACTTGGTGATATTTGGGAGAGCTGTGCAAGGGTACCTACTGGCACAGCTTGGACCTTTCCTCCACACCCAAATCACACTTGGCATAGTGACTGCATACCCCTGAGATTCTCACTGCCCTAAAGATTACCCAATAACTGGTTTGAGTTTTCTAGGCACAACCATGCCCTTTATTTCTCTGTGTCTCTAAACTCATTAGTCTTAATTCAGTCACTGCCCTGAGTGACTCTCTGACTTACACTTTCCTTACTGCTCTGATCTGAGGTGGCGCTCTCTTTTATATATCTCCCTCATTGGGCTCTGTCTCTCAGTGAGAAGAGGGTTAGGACAAGTACGCACTAGGACGTGCCTGCGAAGACAGTGGCAGTCGCAGACTGGCAGCTCCTGCTACACTTATCTTCTTCCCTTCAAAGGGTTAGAGCTTTTCCCAAAATGGAAAGTTCATCAGGTCCAAACTGCGTGCAGTGCTGAGATTAAGAGGTGACACTTGGTCTTTTCTTAAGCATCTCTGACACTGGAACTAGTCTGCTGAGCTACACCTTTGAATTGCCTTCCTGTGTCTGGGTTTTGTTTGCCCCCACCCTGCCCCATTCCCTAGCATCTGTGGCTCCTGCAGAGCATCTTCCAAGTGTCTCCTGAGTCATGATATGTCTAAGCCAAAGTGAGGCTTCGCTCTCTCTCATGTACATTTTTAAATGAGTAACTAAACCACCAACTTCCTACTGCTAATCTTAAGAGCACACAACCACAGGAAAGGGCACTTGTTTTTAGCTTGTCTGTTGTACAATATTTTCAGCAGTGGTTTTCAATCATGTAAAACCTGTAATTCATATTACCTTACTAATGTGTTTGAGTTCAGAGGATGTCCTATTCATCTCTTCCCTCCTCTCCTGGCTCCCATGAAGTTATCCTAATATGCCAAATTGTAGTGCCATGACAACATAATTGCTAATTGTACTACTCTAAAAAGAATTTTCAAAAAGCTCTGCCATTGATGCTATGTAGTTATACATCTGCCGTAATCATATCAGCAGAACAACTTCTAAAGTGATAGTAAAACCTTCCTAACTTTAAAAATCATGTCTCCTATGAAAAAAAAAAACAAAAAAAAAACAAAAAAACCCAGAACTTTAGTGCTTTTTCTTTTTCTAAAAGAAAAGCTGTGTTGATAAGGTGGTCACAATAAAGAAAGTGTTGGTCATGCCAGTTTCTGGGTTTCAAAGGCCTTTCCTAACTATGATATATCAGTTCTAAATTATCTCACTCAAATAGCCTTTTCTTAATGAAACTAACGTGTCCATACATTTTTCCAGAGTCATAGAAACTTTTGGTCTAGCAATGATTGCTTTACAAGTGGCTTAATCTGGAGATCTAGGGAGCTAGATTATAATCCTACCGTAAAGCACAGCTCTTCTCTTAATTCCCAAAACGTACAGCTACTGATTCACTACTTTGATCTCCACATAAATAGTAAATACACAGTGTAGGTATTTAGATTTGAAGGTGGCACTGCCCAGAAAGAAGCAGGTAAGAAAAGGAATGAAGTCACTTTGTAGGCTTTAGGACTTTACCTAAAGAGCTGGCCAAATAGTTCAGCAGATTAAAGCACCTGCAAGCAGGTGCAAGGGCCAGGGGTTCAATCCCCAGGGCTTCCCATGCTGGCCCCACCCCCGGGTTGTGCTGAGAGGTAATTAAGACTGGGTATAGTGGAGCACACCTGTAATCCTAGCTCGAGGGAGGCTGTAAACAAGTGGATCACTATGAGTCCAATCTAGTAGTGAGACCCTGAACACACTGTACACCTTTCCCTAAAAAAAATAAGATAAAATAAATAATTTTACCTAGAGTTTTCCCTGCATGTATTCTATAAGAACGTAAAAGCACATGATAAAGGGACAAGAACAGATTCCCTAAGGCAAAATTTCCAACTTCATCATGTTAGTGCTAAATTAAGCTTTGCACAGAGTAATGATGTGTAAGCAAATTCAAATTTATCATTTATGGCAGAGAAGTACAGCACTGTGAGCAGATAGCACATTTTCCGTATCTATTCATCTGTTCATGGACATATAGACCACTTACAAAACTTAGCTATCAAGACTTCTGCTCCTATAAACATAGGTACTCATGTGACAACCAATACAATAAATTGGTCAAGAAGATTGCTAGAACTTGAGTTATTTCTAGGAAACATTAATGCACTGTGAAGCCATAATGTTAAGGGAGCTAAATATGACACACAAGCTTAAGTAGCACATATTTCTCTTATACAGGAAACATAAAACACAATTTAAAGAGAAAAATAAAAGGTAATAGGAAACAGATCTTTTATAAAGCGGAATCACCCAGGAGAAGAGGAAAAGAGGACAGGAAAGGCATGAAAAATGAATTATAATATGCAATTTTATGTATCAACACTGCATAATCAGTGCAAACACAATGTACTGCAAACAACTAGTAATAAAACAAACAAAAAAAAAATAACTCTCTGGCATGACAGTCAAAATAAATCTACTGCCTGTGGGCAAGATTGCTGCTGTGAAGGTGTTGGAAAGCAGAGCATTGGTGCTGGGATGGCAAAATCTAGATTAAATCCCAGGCAACAGTCCCAGCATCATTTGCATGAGATAGGGTGGGGCAGTGCTGATGCCTGATGCCTCAGATGAGGATGGCGTCCCTGGGCATACTCAGCTCTCAGAAGCCTTACAATGGTGGCCGGGTGAACACTCTCCCTTCTGTAGGTGGAAGCAAATTTCTCCTGGTTTACTTGAGGGAAGATACCTATCACGTCCCCACTGGAACCCAGAGCAGTAATCAGAATGGTTCTGCATTGGGCTCTTCTCATGGCTGTGCTCAGTAAAGGATGCCCCAGTGTCCTCATGGAGGAGACACCTGGCCCAGGCGCTCTTGGGGGAAATATTTGGCTAGAGTGAGTCCTGGTGGCCCCTAGGTGCACTCAGAGCTGAGGGCAGTGGATGGAACAGGAGAGGGCCTGAGAGGAAATGAGGATAGGATAGTTGCGTGTTTATTTAAGTGCTTATTGTCTGTTTGCTTGAGAAGAATTCAAACTCCGTCAGTGCACAGGGTGGTTGTTTTTCATTTATTTATTTATTTATTTATTTACTGCAGGACTGGGGATTGAACTGGGGCCCTTGTGCTTGCCAGGAAAGCGCTTATTCCACTGATCTGTTTCCCAAAGACCCTAATATGGTTGTAATGTTAATGTTAAGAAATTTAAACATGTTTCAGGAAAAAGTGTTAAGAAGTTGGGGTGAGCTGGTTTAGTGTGATAGTTTAAATGCTAAGTGATGTTGGCCAAATAGCTCAGCAGATTAAAGTCCCTGCTTAGGCAAAGCGCAGTGGCTGGGGTTCAATCCCCAGCATGCCATGCTGGCCCTGACCCTGGGACCCAGAGATGGTGGTTGAGACTGGGAGTTGTAGGATGCAACTGTAATCCCAGCACTTGAGAGACTAAAAACAAAAGGATCACTATGATTCTCAGCTGTATAGTAAGACCCTGTAGACCCTGTAGACCCTGTACTACATAAATTTCTTTTTAAAAAATGTTAAGTCTTTAGAAAGCAAAGTCGGACATTTTCTCAGAGAAAGTTCCATTCCACAGGTGGGTTGCACAGTGATGATTGGTGGTGCACATGTTCCGTGAAATGAATGAGTTAAATCTCCAAGTCCAAAGTTCTGAAACAAAGCCTGTTTAAGTGCAGATGTAGTACAGTGAATAGAAACATCTTTTTTACAGCTTAACCCTGGGTAAACAGTTCCTTTTTTATTGCAACTTAAAAGTGTGCGAGGGGCCTCCCAAAGGGAAAGCTTGAAATTTGAGAGAATGATCTCTCAAGAAGGGTTAACAGGGCCTCTTCATTCGTTCTTCTCTTCCCATCTGCCTAAAAACTGGCCTGTACTGAGTATTTACAGTAGCTTCCCACATTGTCAGTTGTGCCAATAACCAATTGCGATTATGGAATACTGCACTATGTGTACAACTACTTTCTCTTAGTTCAGTGAGAAGACATTTTTTGTACCAACAATGATCAGAAAAATTATCAAGTCTACATCCTGTGCTCTGTATAACTACCATGAGGACAACAATATACATTGAATCGATTATTGGGAATATACTACTAATGTGTTTTGAAAATGTCATGTTGTTATTTCTTATTAAAAGTAATTTAAAAAGTGGGAGGGCCCAATGAAGGAAAACAATCTTGAGGTCAAGGTTGGTTCCTAGCTGGCCATCCCATCTTCCTAACCCACATTCTTCCAGGGTCTGGCTGAGTCCCTTACAAAGCCGGCAGGATCGACTCTTTATCTCTCATCTGTCTTCTTGACACCCTTCAGGGACCACCAATTACCATGAGTAGTGCTAAAGACTCACCTCTTACCCTCTCCCACTTTCCATTCTAGCCTCTGTCTTTTGTCATTTCATTCACCAAGTGTTGCTTCTAGGCATAACATGGTAAGACCTGTGTAAGATGGTCCCCCAGCTGTTCAACAGAGATGTAGTTTCCTTGGTAAATAGTCCCTGAACAGAAAAGAATATAGTGCATTTTCCTGAGTTCACCTAGTATCTTTAACTATATGTTTATAACTCTTTTCACTTTATCCCTTATCAAAGTGCCTGACAGTAAGGCATGATTCTCCAGAAAAGGTAAGCCTCATGAGGGCAAGAACCTATTTGGTTATAGCTGAGGCATCTAGCACAGAGTAGGAGCCTGACATGTATGTGTGGAGTAGATGAAAAATAAATGAGTAAACACAGCTGAGGGCCTTATCCAGAAGCAGCAGTAGCAAAAAAAATAAAATAAAATAAAATAAATAAATAAAAAAAAATAAAAATAAAAATGAGACCTTCAGTTACCAGGGAAATGTGTAATGTGTGAAGGAGTAAAGGGAGAAAAGTCCAGGACCATACTCACATGTGGAGCTTGACTGGTCAAGTGGTGGTGTCAATGGAGGGGAATGATCATGATGTAGGAGGAGGAGGGACAAGGGGACGGAAAGATGGTGAATTCCCTATGGGATATGTTGAATCTGAGGTTTTATGGGATGTATTTAAACCTCAAAAGAAATATTAGAGCTGATGCTGAGAGTTGGTAAATATATTTTAGAGAGACCTGGAAATAAGGAGCAGGTTAAATCTAGAACTAAGAATAGCAACATACATTGTTGGCGAGATAGTTCAGGGGCACAAGTGCCTGTTTGGTAAGTAAGGTCCTGAGTTCGATCCACAGTGCTGGAAAAAGAAAAGACTGTCTTTCCCCACTTCAGAGGAGGATGAAATTAGGTTAGCATTTCAAGAGAAGGAATGATATTCTGGGGGCTTTGGAGATAGTTCAGTAGAATAAGTGCTTGCCTGGCAAGTGCAAGGGCCTGAGTTCAATTCCCAGTCCGGCAAAAAAAAAAAAAAAAAAAATACAGTCACTATATTTTGGAGGAGGTTGCCTACTGAAGCAACAGAAAAGTGATCAAAGAGCTCTGCAGAGAACTAGAGGCTCTCTGGTTAGAATGCTTTCCCCAAAGGGTTAGTGTGTAGAGATTCAAGAAGCCTTGATCAGTGATGTCCTGCCAGCAGGAAGCTACAGGGTGCAACCAGCTAAATTGGCACTTAGGATGTTGGTCACAGGGCAGGAAGTTAAGTGAATTGGTGGGAATGAACAAGGTTCAGTTGCACTCAGGTGTAACGCAAAGATGATAGGACCATAAAACTGCTGTGGAGAGCAAGGATCACATGAAACACTGGTGGGACAGGTGAGGTGATTGAGAAGCACAAGGGTCATTTGTAGACCTCTAGCAAATGCATCTGGATTTATAGGGTAGGATCATGTACTCAATGGCAAACACCAGAGAAACACTTCAGTTTGGGGGAAGATCAGAAATGGCGAGGTCAATTTTGCATATATTGGGGTTTAAGAGCATCCAGCTAGATCAGGCACACACAGCCAGGTGTGTATGAGGTCTTCTGGGGGGGGGGGGTTGCAGCAAAGACAGGAGAAAAGAAATGGGTCCAGGGATGACCACACCAGTCACCCTCGGGGGCAGCCTCCAACCTAATCAGGACATCAGCCTGCTAGGTTCATCATCTTCCCTCTGTGGCAGAGCAGTCCCCCTCACCCTGGCCCAGGTCTGCTCATCAGAACTTCAGGAGCCAGTGCGGCTCTGCACCTGGGAAGCTGCTTCATTTTGAAAGCATGGTACTAAGGATATGTGTCTTCAAAGAACATCCGTGAGTTTTT
The DNA here is from genome assembly GCA_004027025.1 of Myocastor coypus. Classification (NCBI taxonomy): domain Eukaryota; kingdom Metazoa; phylum Chordata; class Mammalia; order Rodentia; family Myocastoridae; genus Myocastor; species Myocastor coypus. Next base: position 11,678 of record PVJA010015903.1, on the reverse strand, counting down.
AAAAGGAAAAGACATTTTGAAAATAAAATAGTCCTTCCAATATTCAAATTACAAAATATGGAAATACCAGTGCATCAGTCATGTTTTACATAACCACGTTTAGTTTTGGTAAATGGTTGTGTTTTACTCCCCAAATCAAAAAGATGAATCTAAGTTGTCCAGTGTCTCCAACTTTCAAAGAGACTTGGTCAAGTAAACATGACTTTTTAGGATAACTTACAAATTCGATATTGGTTTTTGCTCAGAGTCACTAGCAATAATCAGTAGTAAATATCTATATGCCCATATCTGTTGACTTAACTTTCTTTGTTATTTTTAAATTTCTTAGTGAATATTTTAGGAGCATTTTATTGATACTTAGCTCTGTTAAGTAAATTTTGTTGATTGGGTGAGAGTAAAAAATAAAATAAATGAAAGGAAAAAGATGTGGAAGGAGAAAGATTAATAATGCAAAGTCCTCTGTCTGTACTTCATCCCCTCCCTCAGACTTCCTGCAGTCTGTGTTATCTAGTTAAAGTTTAACATGTTCACAATAGAGCCATAATTTGTACCTCTTTCTGCTTGGTGGCCTGAAACAGTGGTGGCACCTGCAAGTCTGTCCCAACTAGTGGATTTTTATTAATTTTATTGGTAAAGAATTCAAACAAATCAGATGCTCCAAACTAAAAAATAATAATAATAATAATCAAAAACACGTATTTTAAATGAATATACATTTCTCAATTAAAACAATACAAATAACAAATAAATACATAAAAACATGTCCAATCTCCCTGGTCATTTGAGAAATGCAAATTAAACAACATGGATATTCCATCTCATTCCAAAAAGAATGGCTATTCAACAAGAAATCAACTAATAAAAAATGCTGGCATGGCAGTGGGCAAAAAAAGAAACCCTTCTCCACTTTTGGTTAGACTGTAAATGGGTAAAACCAATATTGTAATCAGTGTTGAGATTCCTCAGAAAACTAAAACTAGGGCTTCCATTTGACCCTGCTATTATTCCCCTTCTTTGTAACTCCCCCAAAGAGTTAAAAGTATCATGCTACAGTGATATATGCACATCTATCTTTTTTTTTGTCTTTTTGAGACAGGGTCTCACTGTGCAGCTCAGGCTGGCTTTGAGCTCACTTTTGTAGCCCAGGCTGGTCTCGAACTCACAACGATCCTCCTGCCTCAGCCTCCCAAGTGCTGGGATTACAGGCATGAGCCACCACGCCCGGCTGCACACCTATCTTTATAGCAGCACCATTTGTAATAGCTACAGGTTGGAAACAGCCCAAATGCCTATTCTCTGATTAAAAAACAAAGAAAATATAATTTTTTATATACAATGAAATACTTCTCTTCCATTATTAAGAAGGGTAAGGTTGATATATTTTTAGGTAAATGGGCACACCTTGACACCATACCTTTAAATGAAATAAATTGGATGCACAAGCTTAAATACCACATTGTTTCTCTTGTGTATAAAACTGAAAGGCTAAATAAGGGACAATATTGATGATAGATATTGTGAAATAGGAAAAAAATGTTCAAATAGGAACAAGAGAAGAGGGGAAGAAAATGAAAAGCAAACCTTTGTAAGTTTTTGTAAAGGAGGGGAAAAAAGGTTAAAGGGAAGTGAGGAAATGGGGCAACAAAGAAGAATTAAGGTATATTATGTACAGATACATATTCCCTATGATGAATGTGATCATCACATACATCAAAAGCATACCAAAAAATAAATTTTTAAAATATGATTATATGTCAGGCATGGTGGTATGCATCTGTAATCCCAGCACTCATGAGGCTGAGGCAAGAGAATTATTGTAAGTTCAAGACCATCCTGGGCTGCAAAGTGAGCTCAAGGCCAACCTGAACTGCACAGTAAGAGCTTGACAAAAAAGATGAAAGAAATACAATAAAATAATGATTACATCTATTTCTACCACGAAGGGCACAAGCAGCCAATGAGACAGTCATACATGTACTACTGGTGCTTAAAGCTGGCAAGAACATGTTCAGCAAATAATACAACAGTTTATTCACAGGAAATAAGTTTTAAGGGCTCCTGCAAATGACTGAAATTATGGATAATATAAAATCTTATTTTTTCTACAGGTATATATCAATAATAAAGTTTAACTTGCAGATTAGCTGCAGTAAAAGATGAGTAATAATAGTAATAAAACAACAATAACAGTGATATTCTATAATAAAATTTATGTGAATGTTTTCTCTATCTCCCTCCTGCCATATAGAACATAATATAGAACATTCATTATGCATGATGCATAAAGGGATGATTCAAACCCCTGGATGAATGAACTGGATGCCACGTGATTTTATCGCACTACTACTTAGAATGGCAATTTAAAATGTATGGATCATTTACTTCTGGAAATTTGCACTATATTCTTGGACCACTGTTGAGCACAGATAACTGAAACCGTGGATAAAAGGAAGACTCTTAGTGTTTGCAAATTTATTTCACATGTGAAGGTTATATTTCTTCAGTTAGTTAATGAGCCACTTGGGTGGAGGGGCCATGTTTTTCTTCTTTGCCCTCATATATTGAAAAAAACTGGACATAAAAGAGATATGTAATACTGATCAATCCCACAATTTTGTTTTAAATTCTCCAAGCTTTTTATGTTACTCAATTCTTAAAAGTCTTGTGAGGCACCTGTTGGTATTTTCACTCCAGATGAAAAGAAATTAAAGCTCAGAGTGATTAAGGAGCACACTTCAAATCACATGTTTGTCCAGGTTCTGTCAGGGTAGAAAGTAACACTTAAACACTAAGCGCATAGAACAATAAAATATACCCTGAAGTCTTAAGTACAGTGGCTCATAACACCTTTTTCCCACTTCATAAATTCCAAAATCTGGCGTAAAGTTAGAACAAGAAAAACTTTTAATTACTTATTGAATTTTCTATACCAGGGTGAACATTTTTTTCTAGATGACTCCTCTCTATAATGTAATTAAGCTCTGATAATAAACAAACATTCCAGGAGCAATAAAAGTCACCTCAGAAGTTTATGATTTGTTACATAAAGGTAACGTGAATAAGCAATGATTCATATGAATTATACTGACTTTCAGAAAAAAAAAAAACAAGTAAAATGTGTCCCTTCAAAGCTATTTGTCCTATATTTGAGCAAATAAAAGTGCAAAAATAAGAACACTGCAAAGCGTGGCCACAGCAATGTCAGCAGCTTGTCATCAAAGATCCCTATTGGAAATTTAATGCCAACAGGAAAACAAGGTTAACATGTGCCTTATGTTGTTCTGGCTGTACTGACTGTGACCTTTAGTGACTTCCTTAAAACAATATGAGCAAGTACCACAGGTAAATATTCCTGACAAATGCTAGCCTAAAATATGTCAACATTCTCTTTCAAAAACTGCAAAGTAATGTTGCACCAAGAATATTAAAGGTTCCTTCACTCCAGCCCTCACCTTCCTTCCTTAGTTACTTTCATTATCAACTCAATGTAGTAAGCTTCTACAAATGTTTCAGTCTTGTTTAGATTTGTTATATGGCCCATTGAGTACTGTAACATGATGGTGAGTTTATACTCAATAAAAATGTTCTCCAATCCACCATCTTCTCCGTGTAACAGATATTGACAGTAAGGAAATTTAATTATACAAATCACACATTAAAGCCACACTTCCTGTAAATGCCTCAGGCCCTCGATGTTTGATCAGATAACTTCTCCAGGAAACCTTCCCATATAAGGATAAGCAAAACCACAAAACAGGCTGATGTGAGGTCACAGGGCAGGCATATGACAACCAAACATGGTAACTAGCTCACGACAGAATCTGTTTTGAAAAAGAAAGTCATAACTACCAACTCTAAGCTACTAGTTTTTGAATCACAAAAGAAGCAATAAGCACTTTATCTGTTTTTATTAATGGCAACCCTGTGATAAATGCAAGACAATCTTCTCTGTTACAGTAGCTGTGAAGTTTTTCCTTTTCGTTTTCCACTGAAAGAGAAAGTACTATGAAATGTGGTACTAATGGAGATACATACAACTGAGTATTGCATCTGAGTAATTTAAATTAGTCCAGTACTCCTGTACTAAAAGAAATATTGTACAAGCTGAAAATACCCTATAAGAACTATTTCTGTTCCAGTGTAAGGAAGGTACAGTGTGTCCAGTAAAAATATTCACATATATGACATTGTTTGGTAACAAGGCTAAGTCCTGATGTTACCCATGCCCTTTTAGCTGACCTACTAGAGTTAGAAACAGAGCTGACCCATGGCTATCAAGAGAAGATAATTTCCACTGGTTCTATCAAAAGTTTAGGCTTATAATCAAGGAAACAATACTGTGCTTATTTTCATTGATCATAAAGTTCCTATTTGTATTATTATAAACATCAGAAGTTTTAATGGCTGTTAAACTCAGTCTAAATCAAATAAAATCATACAGCTACTTTCTCTTTGTGCAATGAAAAGAAAGATCTGTATTAATGATGTTTAGACAAGAAATGATATCTGTATCTTGTACTTTGAACAACTATGGTGAAGAAAACAATATGCAATGTGTTAACTATTGTAAAAAATATAAATAAATATATAAATAAAATCAGAAGCATTTTTCATTCTATGTATTACAAGTGATGGAATTACTGAAGGCCCTTGATTCAGGGATCTTAATTTTGTTTACCTAGTTAAACCAATAATTTAAAAAGAGCATTAGGTGTGTGAGGAAGTTATGCAACATTTTATCATGTTGGTTTTATTCTGTTGATTTTTCTTTTCAACAGTGTCGAATTGAAAGTTGCCTACATATCTAATCATTCCAACTTGATTAAGTAAAAGTTTATGATATGGCCAGTTGAAAGAATGTTATAAACATACTAAAATTGACTGCTGTAGGATTATGCAATAACAAGAGAAGAATGTTTAAGACGTTAAAACTGAAAAAGGAAATCTGGAAAAACAGGTACAAACATGTCTGTTCTCTAATTGCAACAGTGAAAAGAAAAATTGAGTATTTTTAAAGGACCAACAGGAATTTAGAGACAGCAAGTGTTAGTACCTATGAGCTTGTTCAAGAAAGCAACTGAATTAAACGGAAATTGTATCCCCAAAGTTTTTCAGTGCTATTCTATTGCTGTATATAATTAATCAAGATAAGTTATAGTGGAAAGACTCTAAACCATGGGATCTACATCAGACACACTATAATGTACCCACTTCCCATGAACAACATCTCCTCACAGTAACTTCCTTGTATAACTCACTCACTTTGAGTGTATATTAGACATGTTGCTTGGTGATGAACACAAAACAAGACAAAGGAAGGACTGGGTAGATAGCTCAGCAGACTAATGCACCTGCTTAGGCAGGTGTAGGGACCAGGGTTCAATCTCCAGACACACTGTGCCAGCCCCTATCACAGGGGCACACTAAGAAAACAACTGAGACTGGGCGTAATGGCATGCACCTGCAATCCCAGCATTTAGGAGACTGAAAACTGGAGGATCACTACAAGTCCAATCTGTGTAGTAAGACCCTGTAGACCCTGCAGTAAATTTTAAAAACTGTTTAAAAATTGAATTTTTCTGAATCTGAAATTCACATATTATGTGTGACTCAGAAAATTGATTAACCTTTCTGAGTCTAAAATTGCTCGGCTATTAGCTGAGGTTATTAATAGCTCTAAATTATTACACAGAGAATTATAAATCATAGAAACAATGCCACTGTTTCATTCCCTATGATAAACTGGACTGCAAATAACATAAGGGATGATTATATAAACTCCCCCACGGCTAGATCCTTGTCTATCTTGTTCATCATGTTATTTAGTGCCTACTTTTATATCTAACAAATAGGAGAGATTCTATAAATATGGAGTGAATCAATTAATACATTAAAATAATCTGTGCTGCAGTAGAAGTACATAATGAAGTATATATACACAGGAGTGAAAAAGAATTCCTGTCCTCACATTATTTAAACTAATGAATGACAGTAAAGTGCACCAACTACAATATAGGAAAGTCTCTCTAAAGCAATATGACGGTACACAGATGATAAATCAGATTTTGGAATCAAATAAAATACAATTATATCTGCACATTTCACTATACCACTTGATAATCTATTATCAATATAAAAAACTATATGCAAGAGTGATATGGTCTTGAAAGAAAGCAATGCAGTCATGAGACAGCTATTATAAGGCCAAGTAGTTTGTGATATGCTAAGCAGGTGCCAGAGTGTTTGTAAAGGACAATGAATATCTTCAATGACATCACGGGGATGTAAAAACAAAACAATAAATGGGCTGCTTAATGTTCTCATTCAATGTTTGAATTCAATGTTATGGATCTGATGGTGGAAGTGATATAGAGGAACTGAAGGTTTCCCATGTTTGAGGGACCACCAGGAAATTTTAAATTTCTGCCTAGAAATTAGGAAAATGTAATTATCATATTACAATAAAACTGCAAAAGTACTGTGTTCAGAAAAATGAACAAAGTGAAAACTTTTGTCCCTATACTGGTCCATAATAGTTACTTGAAATGCAAGACAATTTACTAGACAGTGGCCTGTCAGTCAAATATTATTGTCAAACAATGCACTTCTTGCACTGCAAATACAGTTCTCATTTTTAAAAACTACCTAAATTATAAAATTGTTGCATTTCCTTTTTTAAGGTTAAAAATTCCTTAATTTATTTCATTCCTGGTACCACTACCACAATTTACATTGTAATATACCTAATGTTATGAAAGGAAAGGAAAAAAAAGTAACAACAGATAAAAGATTTCAGGAATGTACATCTAGTTGACACTGCATTGCATTAGTTGACAGCATTTTGCAAAGTATGGCTATGAAAGTCCTTAGCCAGAGGATTTCTTTTTTAACTTGCAGTAACTATTTTCATTATGCATCATCATTCCTTCTGTGATAAATTTCTACATTCTTCTAACATATTTGTGACAACTGTCTTAAAGTAACCTGCAGCTTTCATGACAACTATTCTCTCTCTTGCTGTAGCCCTTGTCTGCCATTCTGTGAAACCTTCAGCTACCATATCTACCACTTCCACCACCAGATCCATAACAACCACCATTAGGACTGCCAGAGATTCTTCCATACAACTACCCTTCTGGGCTAGGGATATAACTCCATGGTTTAAGCACCTCCCTGGCAAGTGCAAAGTACTGAGTTCAATCCTCAATACCAAAAAAATAGTAATAATAATAATAAAAACTTCGCATCTTCTAGGGCTATACTTCTTAAGCGGGCATTTATTATATTGTACCAAAAGTACAATATACTTTCATACTTTTGAGTTTGTGAATAACTCAAAAATTGTTACTCACAGCATGCACATAAGTCTGAAGCAGAAGAAAAAGTCACAAAATTAAATCAATTTGAATATAAAAACTTATTCAAGTAGTCAGCTTATTTTTATTGTAAAAATCCACCATTTGTTTGTGGGAAATAAACCAAAAACAATGTAAGACAATAAGGAGTAAGGAAGTCACTAATTTAACTTCTGAAAGCTGTTTATATAAATCTATGAAGGATGATAACACAAAAGCACACATTCTTGAACATGAAATTTCTAATGATTTTAAGTTAGGAGAGATGTTAATCAACATTACCTAAAAAAAAAAAAGTTAGGAGAAAATTATGCCCTTCCCTTTATTATTGCAAAGGGAGATAAAACTACTTTTACATGTGTCTTGGTGCATTTTTTGCCTAATGAAATATCTCATTTTTTAGGACCTAATTCTCACTCAATACAATTTTTACAAATGTGAGGCAATAGCTTTGTAAAACAGTACCGTTATGTTAGTGTCTTAGTTACTCTTCACTCATTGCTGGGACAAATTCTCAACACTCAAAATGGAGGAAGGAAAGGTTTATTAGCTCACAGTTCGTGGAGGTTTCAGTCCATATTCGGCTGCCCCAAGGCTGAGTGGAGCAGGACAGAGAACACCCAGTTCATGGTGGCAGAACAGCAACAAAATGGTGGCAGAGACAACCAATGAAACAAGGCAGCAGAGCAACAGCTCTAGTCTGTCTCTCTGTCTCTCTTTATATTCCTATCATGCTGTCTGCCTTAGGATATCCGCCCTAGACCACACCCATAGTCCCAGCCCTACTCAGACAGATAATCCCATCAGTACTAAAACACATAATCCTAGTGACTCATGAGTCAAGTCTCAATCTATAAAAGTCCCTGCCCAATGACTACATGAGGCTTTGACAGGACAACTAGACATAAATCATAACAGCAACAGAGAGAAAAGCAAAACAGAGACAGATTCAGGAAAAGCTGACCTATTGTAAATGGTCAGGTGAGAATCTCAACCTAGCCATCACTACAAAGTAAACCATCAAATACAGGACAGATTTTAACATTTTTGGCACAGCAGTCAAATTCATGGAAATGGTGCACATGCCTCAATTTAACTTATGTAAATTCAATCTGTTTTGAATAATTATTATTCTATTAAATACTCAATAGCAGGAGATACCAGAGCTCTGTGCACATTATATAACTGTGTACTTTTCACAGATAATTCTTTCAGATTTTTAGATTACAAAGTCAGCACTATATGAAGCAGAAACTTTATATAAAAGACATGTTTTATGAACTACATACAAAAATACAATAAGAATGGCTTTAAGTTTTGCATGATGAACAATTTAAACAGCCACCTAATTAAAAATTTGATCTTCAGCCAGTCTGTTCAAGATAAAAATTCAAGTTACTTCATGCAAGCCTATGATGGTAATTTAGTTTCTTTTTAATGAAATGTGTAAGAAATTTTTAGGAAGAAATGTCTACTAATAGATGTTAGCAATATGAAATGTGTTTATTTCAGTGCTTCTTCAATTTTTTTTTGTGGGACCGGGGTTCAGACTCACGACCTTGCACTTGCCCAGCAGGCACTTGTGCCTCGGAGCCATCTCCCCAGCTCAGCTTCTTCAAATTTGTACAAACTCTGAAGCAAATAATTCATGGTCTAGTTACTATTACCTATACAAAAATCCTGCATGTCCTTAGTCCTTTCTAGTAAAGTAACTCAAATATTAGCAGTGGTTCCATATCATAATCCTTATACTTAATATGCTACCTATTACAGAAACACACAGAAAGACAAATACTATATTTTGACTACCTTAGTTATAGCACTGTATTGTTCTTCCTCTATATTGGTGAAATGGTATTTCATGAACAAAAAAATTAACACTACTCTTTCAAGAAAGTTTCACAACTATAAAAAATACTGCATTTTGGCAAAAACAAAATTATTTCATTCTGAAAAAATTCTAGTTGGAAGCCTTACCTAACTAGTATGCCCTAAAGATAGTTCTAAAGAACACTGTGTACATATTTCAGGATTCAGGTCAATAAAGCATGTTCTGAACAGTCCAGCTGAGGATAACTGCCATTTATTACCTAATAAAAGTCAGGACAATGGTGCAAAAAGTCACTCAGCTAGTAAACAGACTCCAAAAGAAACTTGGATCACATAATTTTGAGTTCTTGTGCAATTTAATTACCACCATGGTTACTTTGATTATGCTATCAAAAACAACAGAATGCCCACCAATGAGAACTAATGACAAAACTGGGTTGGTGGGACATGCTTGTAATTCCAGCACTTGGGAGGCAGAGGCAGGAGTATTATGAATTTCAGGCTACCCTAGGCTTCATGTATCCAAGACCAACTTGAGAGATAAAGAACAACTAGTCTTACCAATTTTTTTTTACAAAGAACTACAGTAGAGGGCTGGTAAGACAGCTCATCAGACTAAAGTACTTGCTTAGGCAGAGCACAGTGGCCCGCATTCAATCCCTGGCATGCCTTGCCTGCCCTGGCCCTACCCCTCAGGTGCACTGAGACAGCAATTGAGACTGGGAGTAGTGACACACACCTGTAATCCTAGTGATTAAGAGGCTAAAACAGGAGGATCACTACAATTCTGATCTACGTAGTAATACCTTCTACATCTTGTATAACTGGTACTAAATGAAGAAAAAAAAAAAGAACGACAGTAAAAATGTTAACGAATTTTATGTCTTCATCTTACTTGCCAACTAACAAAAAGCCCACAACAATACTAATGATACTGGCAGAAAATATGAAACTCTCAGGCAACAGATGTAACACTAGCCCGCGTATCGTTATTTTCATGTATTGTTTCTTGATCTTCAAACTACCTTAAGGTAACAAGGCTAGGGAACATGAAGCTCATATTGTGTATTAGACAGTGACCAAAACTGTCTTTTTCTCTGGAGAAAAAATGGTATAGCTTTCAAGGTTCTTCGCATTTTTTGAAAAGATAATACAGAACAAAGGTAGTAGTCAGTCCCTTTGCTCTTAAGATGTGCACAAATCCTAGAGTTCATATAAAATTTTCTACCAACCTCTACCATCTACAAGCTATTTTGGCTACTGTACAGCTCCCAGTCTCACAGTTTTCTGAAATGGAAGCTAATATGAACCTCAGACATAGTGTTGTATAATGCAAATATGTGTTTCAGAATTAGACTGAAAATATAGTAGTTGTACAGGAAATCCATTGCACATATAAGTACTAGACTCTTTAAAAATTCATCATGTCAGGCTGAATTCTTCAAACTACAGGCACAAAAACTCATCATTTAACAGTTCCTAACGAGATGATTTACATGTAAAATCAATTCTTATGGTAAATGATACTTTTATCTTTAACTTCTTTCATACTAAATCCAAATCTCGAAGCCAGGGAGATAGCTCCGTGGCACAAATGTCTGCCTAGGAAGTGCAAGGTCATGACTTTGAAGCCGGGTCCCATGAAAAAAATGAAAAAATAAATCCAAATCTCCATATGCATGCCGAAGCCAGAAGGAAAATTATAACCTCACTATAAAGCTAGAAAAGCTGAAAAGGTGGGTGTGGAGGTAGGAATTCTTGGCCTGCAGTACCGGTGCCACCAGAATCCATTCCCTGATTAGACCTCAGTTGCAGCATCTGCTGTGGAGCCCCAAAGCAACATTCCCTACAAAGAGGCTGGGGGCCAGACCCTCCCAGCTAATCCACGAGCTGAACAACTAGCCAGAAGAGCACAGTGGGCTATCTTCTACAAAGTGCAGCAGAAAGAAACTGAGCACAGCGGGTAGACCCAGCCAGGCATAACTGGACAATATCAAACTCGATAGATGAGGACCAAACTTTCAGTAGACCCAAATGGCGTAACTTCACCCAAGTTCTACAACAAAGAGCAGAGGACACTGCTATACAAAATGACAAAGAAAAGAAGCAAGATCCAATCCCAGGCCCCAAGTCCACCCAGAACTAGCAGGAGACACTAGCATAGAAGAAAATGTTAATCACACAGCTGAAATCTCTGAATTCATAGCACCTAAAGTAAAGAAACAAATGCAGAAACATATAGAGGAGGATCGGCGAGAGGGATCAGTGGTTTAAATGTCTGCTTAGTAAAGCTTAGGCAATTGCAGGGACTGTAGTTCGATCCCTGGCACTACATGGTGTGCCAACCCCAAACCCAGGGTAGGCTTGGCAGTCCATAATAAAAGAAAACAGAAAAAAAATGCTTAGGGGAACCCAGATTAGAAATAACCTCTGAAGTAAAAAAAGAAATACCTGAATTAATAGTGTCTGAAGTAAAAAAAAAAAAAAAAAACC